>JAHRHZ010000071.1:23176818-23201854 GCA_024137785.1 Ginglymostoma cirratum
GAGAGGAGGTGACAGAGATAGGGAGGGGTGTAGGGGCTGGAGGAGGTTACTGAGGTAGGGAGGAGTTAAGGGGCTGGAGAAGGTGACAGAGGTAGGGAGGGTTGTAGGGCCTGGAGGATGTGACCAAATAGGGAGGGGTGTTTGTGCTGGAGGAGGTGACAGAGGTAGGGAGGGGTGTAGGGGCTGGAGGAGGTGACAGAGGTAGGGAGGGGTGTAGGCGCTGGAGGAGGTTACAGACATAGGGACAGGTGTAGGTGCTGGAGGAGGTCACAGAGATAGGGACAGGTGTAGGTGCTGGAGGAGGTCACAGAGATAGGGACAGGTGTAGGTGCTGGAGGAGATCACAGAGATAGGGACAAGTGTATGGGCTGGAGGAGGTTACAGAGATAGGGAGGGGTGAGGGCTTGGAGTAATTTGAATAAAAGGGTAAAAGTATTAATTGGAGTCACTGTTGAAATGTTGGAGTCACAATAATCTATTCGCACACTGCAAACTCTCACAAGCCGCACAAAAAAAATGAAAAAGTTCCAAAAATTCATTTTGTGGGATGTGGGCGTTGCTGGCTGGCCAGCATTTCTTGGCCATCGCTAGTTGGCCTTGAGAAGGTGGGGATGAGCTGCCTTCTTGAACTGCTGCAGTCCTCCTGCTGTGGGTTGACCCACAATGCTGTTAGGGAGGGAATTCCAGGATTTTGACCCAGCGACAGTGAAGGAATGACGATATATTTCCAAGTGAGGGTGGTGAGTGGTTTGGAGGGGAACTTACAGATGGTGGTGTTCCAGGTATCTGCTGCCCTTGTCCTTCTCGATGAAAGTGGTCGTGGGTTTGGAAGGTGCTGTCTGAGGATCTTTGGTGAATTTCTGCAGTGCACCTTCTAGATAGTACACGCTGCTGCTACTGAGCTTCGGTGGTGGAGGGAGTGGATGCTTGTGGATGTGGTGCCAATCAAACGGGCTGCTTTGTCCTGGATGGTGTCAAACTTCTTGAGTGTTGTTCGGGCTACACTCATCCAGGCAAGTGGGGAGTATTCCTGACTTGTGCCATGTTGATGGTGGGCAGGCTTTGAGGAATCAGGAGGTGAGTTACTCACCACAGTATTCCTAGCCCCTGATCTGGTCTTGTAGCCACTGCATTTATGTGGTGAGTCCAGTTGAGTTTCTGATCAATGATAACCCCAAGGATGTTGGTAGTGGGGGATTCAGTGATGGCAATACCATTGAATGTCAAGGGGTGGACATCAGATTGTCTTTTGTTGATGATGGTCATAGCCTGGCATTTGTGTGGCACAAATATTACTTGCCACTTGCCAGCCAAAGTCTGGAAATTGTTCAGGTCTTGTTGGATTTGGACACGGACAGCTTCAGTGTCTGAGGAGTCACGAACGGTGCTGAACATTGTGCAATCATCGGCGAACATCCTCACTTCTGACCTTATGATGGAGGGAAGGTCATTGGTGAAACAACTGAAGATGGTTGGGCTGAGGACACTACCCTGAGAAACTCCTGTAGAGATGTCCTGGAGATGAGATGACTGACCTCCAACAACCACTACCATCTTTCTACTGTCAGGTATGACTCTAACCACTGGAGAGTTTGTCCCCTGATACCCATTGATTCCAATTTTGCTAGGGCTCCTTGATGCCACACTCGGTCGAATGCAATATTGATATCAGGGGCTGTCACTCTCACCTCACCCCTGGAATTCAGCTCTTTTGTTCATGTTTGAAGGCTGTAATGAGACCAGGAGCTGAGTGGCCCTAGCAGAACCCAAACTGGGCATCACTGAGCAGGTTATTTCTGAGCAGGTGCTGCTTGATAGCGCTGTTACTGACGCCTTCCATCACTTTACTGATGATTGAGAGTAGCCTGATGGGGCGGTAATTGGCTGGGTTGCATTTGCCCTGCTTTTTGTGTACAAGACATACCTGGTCAATTTTCCACATTGTCAGGTAGATACCAGTGTTGTAACTGTACTGGAACAGCTTGGCCAGGGGAGCGGCAAGTTCTGGAGCACAAGTCTTCAGTATTATTGCCAGAATGTTGTAAGGCCCATAGCCTTTGCAGTATCCAGTGTCTCCAACCGTTTCTTGATATCATGTGGAGTGAATCCAATTGGCTGAAGACTGGTATCTGTGACGCTGGGGACCACTGCAGGAGGCCAAGATGGATCATCCACTCAGCTCTTATGGCTGAAGATTGCTATGAATGCTTCAGCCTTATCTTTTGCACTGATGTGCTGGGCTCTTCCATCATTGAGGATAGGGATATTTGTGGAACCTCCTCCTCCAGTGAGTTGTTTAATTGTCCACCACCATTCACGACTGGATGTGGCAGGACTGCAGTGCTTAGATCAATGTTGAGAACTCCCAGAGCAACTCCTTCCCGACTGTATACCACTGTGCTGCCACCTCTGCTGGGTCTGTCCTGCCGGTGGGACAGGACATTATCCAGGGATGGTGATAGTGGTGTCTGTAGGTATGATTCTGTGAGTATGATTGTGTCAGGCTGTTGCTTAACCAGTCTGTGGGACAGCTCTCCCAATTTTGGCACTAGTGCCCGATGTTAGTGAGGAGCAAGTTGCAGGGTTGACAGGGCTGTTTCTGCCGTTGTCTTTTCCAGTGCCTAGGTTGATGCCAGGTGATCCATTTGCTTCCATTTCTTTGAGACTTTGTTGCAATTGGTACAACTGAGTAGCTTGCTAGGCCATTTCAGAGGGCAGTTGTGAGGCAACCACATTGCTGTGGGTCTGGAGTCACATGTAGGCCAGACATCCTGAAGGGCATTAGTGAACCAGGTGGGGTTTCTGACAATCGGAAATGGTTTTGTGGTCATCAGTAGATTCTTAATTCCAGATTTATTTCCAATTGGATTCAAACTCCACCATCTGCTATGGTGGGATTTGACCCTCGGTCCCCAGAATGTTATCTGGGTCTCTGGGTTAATAGTCCATCGCCTTCCCATAAAAAACTGGATGATCATAGAATCTATTTTGGTGACGGATAAAGGATAACAACATTATTCAGAGAACATTCCCTTTAGTCTTCCAAAACGTGCCATGGGATCTTTCACTTTGCTCCGAGAAAGTTGACAGTTTAACATTGAGTCTGAACAATCACATCCCATGACAAGGATGGAGCTGTAATGTCAGGCCAGATTAAGTGGTCAGGTCTCTGGAGTGAAACGTGAACTAAGAATTCATCTGACTTGATGACAAGGACGTTACACACTGAGCCAAACCAGAAACCCAAGACCAGGGAGGTCTGCCTTCCAGCCCCAATCAATAGCATGGGAAGTCTGGCAGGGATACATGGGAAAACTGTAAGGCTTGGGAACCCATCCAATGAATGGAGATGCTCATTCTGTTTCTGTCAGTGTGTTTAACAAGGTTTACTTTTCTTTTTTTAGATAATAGCTTTTTAAACAGTTACTTTAAATGGATTGCATTCAAAATCACATCAGGAAGCCCGCTTGGAGTGCTGGTGAGAGTTCCTGACAAGATTTTAAGTACCAAAAAAATGCAAAGCCTCATGTTAACCCATTAATAACAACACAAATCTAGATAGGTTTCCTTCGATATTAGCTTCTCTCAACTGTTTTTAAAGTCCACAGTCCTGTTTTTTGCAGGTACGACAGTCGTGGAAAAATGCAAACGTCAGTTCCCTAGCACTTTGTCAGAACCTAAGGCTGTGTTGGTGGAAAATACTTTGGTGAGGTCTTCAATAAATGGCAATCCTCGCCTTGCTGTCCTGTTTTTAACATTCTGAAATTAAACTCTTCTTATTGTGAACCGACCAGGTCTCTGAGTGAAACTTGAACCCATGACCCGCTGACAGTGACACACAGACGTTATCTATAGGCTCATCAACTGTGCAAGTAAATTCATAGGGCCCTCTTGTGGTGCTGTAGGAGTGTCCCTGCCCCTCATCCAGGAGGTCTAAGTTCAAGTCCCACCCACTCCAGAAACATGTAATAACATCTCTGAGTGGGTTGATTAGGAAAAATAAATGCAAGTAAATTCAACATTTATGAACAAGTTGATCAAAAATATCTGCAAGGAAATTCAAGATGGGACATTTTCCCGCCAGCAACTACCTGAGGCTGAGCCACACAGAATTTTGGTGCCCCATTCATCCCTGAGATGATCTTCAAACTGCATTGCTGCCTTGTACGTAGGAGCATGCACTTCTTCCACCACAATTCCAAGATGGCGGCAGAGTAAGGCTCCTGAGCTGGAGCTCATCCACTCCATTTCTTTCTTTTTTGTCTCTCTCTTTTCACATAGTTTTATTTTCACCTCCTGTCCTTGGGCGGCATCAGCAATGGCCGGGATAAAAGTGAGCACGGACTTCCAGCCTCAGTGCGGACATGATCTCCCGGTCTCAGTGTGGACACGAACTCCCGGTCTCAGCGTGGATGACGATCTCCCGGTCTCAGCGTGGACACGAACTTCCGGCCTCAGTGTGGACCCGAACTCCCGACCTCAGTGTGGTCTCGAACTCCAGGCATCAGCACGGACTAGGACTCCTGGCCTCAGTGTGGTCTTGAACTCCTGGCCTCAGTGTGGACCCTAACTCCCGGCCTCAGTGTGGAGCCGAACTCCCAGCCTCAGTGTGGTCTCCAACGCCCTGCCTCAGCGTGGACAGGGACTCCCGGCCTCAGCGTGGACTTGAACTCTTGGCCTCAGCACGGACTAGGACTCCCGGCCTCAGTGTGGGCTTGAACTCTCGGCCTCAGCGTGGACTCGAACTCTCGGCCCCAGTGTGGTCTGGGACTCCCAGCCTCAGTGTGGACTTGGGACTCCCAGGCTTGAGGTGAAGCCCAGCACGGTCTGGGTTGGAAGAACTGTTATTCTGAATTCTTGTTTGTCCATTTTCTAATTTATTGCTGGACTTTTTATTTCCTCATTTTGCTAATTATTTTCCCCTAAGAATCTGTACCTCAGTGTCCTGTACCTAAGATGGCGCTGTAAGTGGCGACTTGTAAACTTTTCACTCTATTCCCGTGAGTACATGTGACAATAAAGCTACTTGAACATCAGCTGACTTGGTGAAATGGTCCAATGGATAATGTCACTGTCTCTGAGCCAGTAAATCGAAGATGGAATCAGTGAGTCACAGCTCTTTCAATCACAGAGCTGATTCCCCCCTGTGCTTGCTTTTGATAGGTCCGTGATGTGAAGGTCAAGTTGCTGTCGTCCCAGGGGATCATAGGCCTACTGACTCATTAGATAGAGAGAAACATCTGGTGGTGGTTTAAGCTGAATGTCACCATGTATCTGGAAAGGAAAAAGGTCGAGAAGGAGAGTCCTTCAATGGTAACCTTAGCCAGTGCAGGAATTGAGCCCAAGTTATTGGCATCACTCTGCATCACAAACCAGCTGTCCAGCCAACTGAGCTAACTCATCTCTGGGGAGCACTACGAGCCCACCAGTAGCCGGCGTGGGATAAGAATCTGCCTGTGATTGGAGGACTGAGATGAGTGGTGGCGGTGAGTGTGGCTGGTGGAAGTGGGGGTCATGAATGGCTGGCGAGCAAATCTGACTCTGCGGAATGAGGCAGTAGCTGGGGAGCAAGGTCATAGAGGCATACAGCACAGAAACAGGCCCTTCAGCCCAACTTGTCCATGCCGACCAGGTTTCCTAAAGTGAACAAGTCCCATTTGCCTGCATTTAGGCCCATATCCCTCTAAACCTTTCCTGTCCATGTACCTTTCCAAATGTCTTTTAAATGAATAGGATCTAGCAGTTGGGGAACAGAGAAGCTGAGAGGGGTAGGGAGGGAAAAAAGGGTCTGAAAGGGACGAGAGGGGCTGACAAGGGGGGAAAATAGTTTCCAATTCTTCAGCAAAGTAACACTGGCCCAACAGGAGCAGAAAAACTAGGGTAATGAGTTCTTTGAAACTTAGTGTTTAGGTTAATCTTGCAAGAGTTCAGGAGCTAAAATACGGGCGAACGTGTAATGGATATGATTGTAGTGAGGACTGTTAATGTGTATAATTTAATATTGAACAGTTTTATTTCATAAAGATTTGCATTTAAGTTATCATGTTTCAAAGCACTTGCCATTCTGTGAACCTCTTGAGGTGCAGTGACTGTGTTGGAGCCAAACATGTAGCAGGTTAACTATCATCTTGCCAGCCAATGAAAACATGTTTAAGGTGATATCTCTTTTAAAACAGAAGCTTTTTGTAGAGATGCCAGTGTTGGACAAAGTCAGAAGTCACACGGTGCCTGGTAATAGTCCAACAGGTTTATTTGAAATCACAAGCTTTTGGAGCCTCGCTCTTTGGTCAGCTTGTGATTTCAAAACAAACCTGTTGGACTATAACCTGGCGTGGTATGAGAACAGAAATGAGTCAGAGTTTTAAGAAAACATTTGTTGCTAATTTACGCCTGTTGCTTTTCATTAATTTAAATATTGTGGTTTTGACGAAATTAATGCTTTCCTCGTGTTTTGAGGCTTCAGGTTTAATGGAACAGTGATGATTAATAGGGATGCTGATATAATCTCCTCTGCATTTGTGGGACTCGATCTCTGCCTATGAAAACAGATGCAAAGGGTATTTTTCACGAAGTGACTACGTTGACTGATGAGATTGAGAAAGTATGCCTAAAAGCCCCTGACAATCAAAATGTAGCCCTGGAGTAATCTCAAAAGGAGCAAAAAATAGTATGAACCCTTATAACCTTAATTACATGTACCAAAGAAAAAAGTTTCCAAACATGTTCAAATAGGGGAGAGGAATATTATCTAATTGACAATATTATGAGCAGCACTATTTGGCATTTCAAAGAAAAACAATCATTCATTAAACTAGGAAATATAATTTATTGCATAAAAATTAATTTGTTACAATAGGAATGCTAAACTTATTTACAATTGGTAGTTTACAGAATGAACAAATACATGAAAAGACAGACAGAGCAATTGATTCTAGCACTTTCTATACATATAAATATGAAAGATGTACATAAAAACTGAAGCATTACGATATGCCTGAAAATGAGTTAACTTCTATGAACTTGCATAGCACTTGAAGTGAATGAAAGAATTTAAAGCATTATTTTGCTAACCGCTTGGTGTCATGGTACCCCCTTACACTAAAACACCTCTAACCGCTTTTAATCGATGAATACTGAAAAATGCTGGCCATTGCCATCTAAAAGTTAGCGCCAATCTCCTGTCTCTGCAGCAAGTGGGATTGTTCTTATCTAGGTCCAAAATCTCAATTACACCATTATTGAAATGGACACCAGTATCCATCATAGATTGTTCAAATGTAATTTTATAAAAACTATATATTGTCATCGAAACCAAGGATTCTTTTCTTTTAAAAGCTTGCCACTGTATGTTGATAAAATTTGATTAAAAACAATGAATGAGGAGTGTGCGGCTTAGCTGGTTATTGGTTTGTGTGTGGGGAGAGATAGACCTTTGGACTGAAGGGTGCCAGCCCTGGGTTTCTGGAGATTTTCAGCACATAACCACTCTTGTTTTTGCTGCTTCTGCCCAGTTAAACAGCCCTTCTCCCATTAACCACCAGCCAACAACCCCCGCCCTCTCTATACCTTTTGTAACTAACAACAAAAAGATGCACTCAAAAAAATTCAGAAATAAAAGTTCTCTAAAAGCCCTGTGAATCTTTTCCTGGACGTCACTCGTAGCAGTCCCCTGGAGATTAATTTTCAATTCCGTAAGATTCCAGAGCAATCCTTGGAGAGCTGTCAACCTTATCTTGGAATTACAAGTAGATTTCCTCATATATGGGCAGTCTGATATATGGGCAAAAGCACAAAGGCTCTTTCTCCCCTAGCCAGACGAAGGATAATAATTCATGTCCGATACTTCACTTCCTGAAGCAGTCATTTAACAATTAAAATGACACAATAATGAATTTAAAATATATTTATCCAAAATACCTTGAAAATAAATAACTCAAAATGTGCTGTGCTACCAAGTACTTAAACATTTAAACAACATTTACAAGTAACTAAGACTAGTGTCATTTTGATGGTGTAGCCTTGGGTATCTCATACTCTTATTAACAGTGCCACAGCATCAAAACTGCACACTCCCACATTCAACCTACATTGATGTTGTTTTGGGTTGGCCTGATCTTTTATTCAACTTAAGATGTTTCTGATGATGTAGCCACCTTTCGATGTCTATTGGCTTTTACTATCAAATGTCTCAATGAGGACATAACAAAAACCAAAGGTATTTTATTTAAAGGCAAGTTTGGAATAAGACATCATTGGATACCAATCCTCCTCTCAGGAGTCAAATGCAGAATGAGACCATGTGAAGGCTTCTCTATGTGAGACAGGTTCTGAAAAGAAAATGATCCCAGGTTGCATTCTCTCCCAGCGAGGGCTTCCTTTCGACCTCTGCCCCGAGGAAGCAACTCCCACACGATGCACCAATCCCCGTCCAAATCCACAGTCATCTCTGGGAACTGGCCTCAGGCTTTGAAAATGGCTTTACAATTCTTCGAGTTTATATGAAAAAGGGAATCGAGGAGCAAACATTCTCGGAACTCCAGGTTCCGCCAGTTTGAGGTTTTGAAGGTTCGGTGAAGTGGATGGAGGTGGTGAATTCAGAGAGGGGGAGCAGCTGGGGAGGACACCACATCACTGACTAAAGCCTCTGTTATGGAGCAATATGTCTGGATTTGGCCGTTTTCATCTGCGAGGCCATTGCAAGATTATGAGTCAGGAATATTTGTCCTGGGAAATAGCAGGTTCCTACGATGGTTCCTACGCTTCAGCCTCGAGCTCCTTAAATTCTGGCCTCAACTTAGTGCAGGCTGGGGTAGGAATCACTCCTGTGTATCCTGACGGAGAGTTGTAGTAATGTGGTGAAGGGGGGCAGGTAGGAGGGTAGCTGTAGTGGATGAACAAATTTCTTCACTTTAAGCAGAAATGATGGGTGCTAGCCTGGAAATGAATACCTGCTAACCATCATAGGACATTCCTCTGCGCTTATTGACTGACTGTCAAACCCTGCTGCCACACTGCGAACAGTGAAGGTGGAACAAACCCAGCCATTGGCACCCTCAGCCAAAGCTACTGAGCTTGTCTCGAAAAGGGAAGGTTTAGAAATCACTCCATAGTCGTGGCTCATGAGAAACTTGCACAGATGTGGCATCTAGTCTGTGTCCTTCCAAATCTGAATGGAGAAACCGTGTTTGCAACAGAAAAATAAAACAAAAGGGGTTAACATGACTCTGTGATGTCTGCCCGCATTCACAATTCATCCTCTTCCTCTTCGTATACAGTTGTGTCTAGTGACTCAATTGGATTCCTCTCCCTGTTCGGTTTTGTACAACATGTGCACTGGGATTTGAAGGATGTCTACATCGACTGTGAATGTAAACAAATCCTCGGGTTTTTGTACAAAGTCTCAATATAGGAGCGAATAAAACAAAAGCATCCAAAGATATGGACAATAAATTAAATGCGTTTCCTAAGAAACTGTTAATCTTATACAAGCTGCCCAAAGCTTTTGAGAGGAGAGAGGCTCTTTTTTGTCTAGATCGAACATGACATCTTCAGCTCTCATGTAAAAATTGCTACTTGTTCCTAATTGGCTTGGGGCTGCAGGCAGCAGCAAGTGGATTTCTGTAACAGTTGCCATGGATGCTGGGGATCCATCACTATGTCGTCGGGTTATCTGTGTTTCAGCATTCTTCTGTTGTCATGACTACCATCACGTCACTCTTGCCCATCTCCTCGAGGATACTGGCGAGGGAGTTGATGTCTCCATCATCCTGATGCTGGGCTTCCCACAGGTCCAGGATGACGCCAGTCGGACTAAGTTTTGTAGCAAAATAGGTGAGATACCTACACATGAGAGAGAGAGAGAAAAATTAATATATACTGGGAGGTCAAATGCACAGGCAAAGTATACAGTAAATGGCAGGACCCTAAGGAGCATTGATATACAGAATGATCTTGGGATGCAAGTCCATCGTTTCCTGAAAGTAGCAACACAAGTGGATAAGGAGGTAAAGAAGGCGTACAGCTTGCTTGCCTTCATCAGTTGGGACATTGAGTACAAAAGTTGGTAAAGTCATGTTGCAACACTATAAAACCTTAGTTAGGCCACTTTTAGAGTACTGTGTGCAGTTCTGGTCGCCACACAATAGGAAGGATGTGGAACCTTTGGGGAAGGTGTGAAAGAGGTTTATCAGGATACTGCCTGATTGGAATGCATTAGTTAAGGAGAGAACAAAAACAGAAGTTGCTGGAAAAGCTCAGCAGGTCTGGCAGCATCTGTGAAGAAAAAAAAATCAGAGTTAATGTTTCAGGTTCTGAGGAAGGGTCACTGGACCCGAAACATTAACTCTGATTTCTTCTTCACAGATGCTGGCAGACCTGCTGAGCTTTTCCAGCAACTACTGACTTTGTTCCTGATTCAGGGCATCCGCAGTCCTTTCAGACTTTATCTAGCTAAGGAGAGGTTGAACAAACTTGAACTGTTTTCACAAGAGCGTCAGAGACTGTGGGGCAATCTGACTGAAGTATATAAGATTATGAGAGGCATGGAAAGGGTGGATCGTCAGGGTCTTCCTCCCAGGGTGGAAATGTCAAATACTAGTGTGGGGGGATGGGGGGGCATAGGTTTAAGATGCGCGGGCAAAAGTTTAAAGGAGATGTGTGAGGAAAGCTTTTTGAGCAGAGGGTGTTAGGTGCCTGGAACATGCTTCCAGGGGAGATGGTAGAAGCAAATATAATTGCAATGTTTAAGAGGCATTTAGAGGGACAGGGACCTTGTGAGGGAAGATGGGAGTAGTTTAGAATCGTGATCAGCATAGACATGGTGGGCCAAAGAGCCAGATCCTGTGCTGTATTGTTCTATGTTCTATGGATATTCTAATAGAGAAGTGATGTTGATGAATTGAAATAGCACTGATAGCACGATAATTTTCTAGTTCAGATTGAAACAGAAAAGATTGGTTTGCTCTTGGACTTCTCTATATTTTGCATATATTGAAATGAGGGAACAGAGGTGTGATAAACTAATAAATTAATGGTTGCACCTAATGATACCTCCTTTTCCAGCAGAAAGAGGAGAATCAGTTAATCCTAACTCCCCCAATATAACCCTAAAAATGTAGCAATTTGGTTCACTGTTGACAGTACCTGGGACAAGCAATAAATGCTGACAAACGAATAAAAAAAATTGCATTATCATTCTTGACTGACTGCATTCTGATGGAGAATAAATCTTACTTATGTTGGCAGACTTTGTTTTCCTTCAGGAAGGACAGCGAGTAGAATATTGCTTTTTATTGCTGAGGGTTGAAATATAATATAAATAGTATAGTTGAGACTATACTGAGAGGGCTGTAGACAATTCTGATCTCCTCAGTTAAGGAAGATGCAACTGCTTTGGTAACAGCGCGAGGAAGGTTTGGCACGGTGGCTCAGTGGTTAGCACTGCTGCCTCACAGCACCAGGGACTTGGGTTCAATTTCCCTCCTTGGGTGACTGTCTGCGTGGAGTTTGCAAATTCTTCCCGTGTCTGTGTGGGTTTCCTTCTGGTGCTCCAGTTTCCTCCCACAGTCCAAAGATGTGCAAGTTAGCTGGATTGGCCATGGGAAATGCAGGGATAGGGTAGAGGGATGGGATGCTCTTTAGAGGGGTGGTGTGGGCTCAATGGGCCAAATAGCCTGCTTCCACACTGTACATATTCTGTGATTCTAGTTCAGGAGGATGAAGGGGTTGCCTTGCGCAGAAGGATTGGTGACGATACAGTCAGACCCTTCATCCTTGTCATTGGCGTAGATCATAAAAAGTTCAGGCCCTGATACTAATTCCAGTGGCATTTCACTTGTTACAGTTTGTCATCCTGAAAATGACCGATTTACCTGCATTCGCTGCTTCCTATTGGTTAGCCGGTCCTCTATCCTTGCCTACCTATCACCCCCTCAACATCATGAGATCTTATCTTTCTCAGTAGCCTTTCATGTGGTATTTTAGCAAATGCTTTCTGGAAATCTAGATATGCACATCTGCTGGTCGCCTTCATCCACTCTGCATGTTACAACTTCAAAGAACTCCAGTATTTGACACACAAGGTCTCCCTTTCACAAAACCACGTTGACTCTGCCTGATTGTGTTCTAGTTTTCGAAATGTCCTGAAACTGCTTCTTTGATTCTAGCAGTTTCCCAATTCTGCTTTGCTGACAGTCCGTAAGGCATATCTCTGCTCACCTGTCAACTCCCAGCTTCTGGGCTAGGAGCCTCCAATCATTGCCTCGGGTGTTTGGTGCATCCAAATTTGTACAGATTTTCTGTCGGATGGAATATGGAATCTTAAAGGCATAAGGGCCGACCTGTGTGGTTATGTTAGTGCCACTCTGCGTGTGGAACGGGCTAACGCATTTGGCATTCTGTTGGGAAAAGCAACAGATATCTATTGTTATGCGATACCCACTCAAATCACATACAACACTTGATTGTGTTCACAATGGTCAACATGAGGACACAAAGTGACTAATCCAGAACAACAGCTTTCATTTATACAGTGCCTTTAATGTATTAAGGAGTGTCATCTGAATTAAGAAATCTGGATTCTTCAAGTCAGATGCGTCATATGTGCTACTCTGTGAAGATTTTCTGGGGCAACTCACACCTGCCCAGGAAGTGTGTTATAAGGTGCCCACAAAGATCGATCAAAGTAATGACAGTCACCAGAGGAAGTCACAAACACAAAGGCTGGCATTATACCAGCTCAGAGAGGGCTACACAGATCAGCAAAGTGTGAAGAGCCTAGAAAAGAGACAATTAGGTGACATGACAGAGAGAGGTCTTTAAGCTAATGAAAGGATTTGAACAAGGTTGAGAGAGAGATAGAGAGAGAGACGATGTTTTGACTATGGAACAAAGGACCACAAATACAAATCAGCTACTAATACGCCCAAATGGGGGCTCAGGAGAAACGACATTACCAAGTTTTGAGAGTGTGGAATCTGTGAGAATGTAGGGCCGAATGGTCTTAACTACACTGTATACACTGTGTAATACAATTAAAGCAGGATATCATTTATATGTGGCAGCATCTGTGGAGGAGAAAACAGAGTTAATGTTTCGGGTCCGGTGACCCTCAGAACTGAGTTCTGAGGAAGGGTCACCGGACCCGAAACGTTAACTCTTGTTTTCTCCTCCACAGATGCTGCCAGATCTGCTGAGCTTTTCCAGCAACTTTGTTTTTGCTCCTGATTTACAGCATCCACAGTTCTTTTGGTTTTTATTTATCATTTATATATCATCCCTCAGCATCCTGTACCTCTCCTTTTGGTTAGCTCAGTTGGTTGGATGGCTGTATCTAATGCAGAATGATGCCAACAGAATGAGTTTGATCCTGCCACCAGCTGCAGTTGCTATTAAAGACTCTCTTTCTCAACCTCTCTCTCACTGTCTGAGATGTGGTGACCCTCAGGTTAAATCTGCAACAGTCCTCTCTCTCGGTCTATCTCTCTAAAGAGAGAGCAGCCATATGTGTTGATAAAACTCTGGCAACTTTTACTTTTTGAGGTACAGTTAATAGTTTATTTATCTTCAGTAACCAGACTATGTTGGAGATTTGTGATCACAGCTTCGAATCATTCTTCATCTTCCTGTTCTCTTACCTCTTCAATGGTTGTATGTAGTTGGAAAATCTGACCCTCTCCTTCCACCTGTCGGACACAGATTTTGCAGGAGAATTCAGTCGATGCCAGGCTGTATCGCTCTAGTGAGAAGGTGCAGTGCAGTGCTCTCTGTGTACCACTCCAGATATGGTAAAATGGGATTTCCTGGAATACACAAGAGGCCGAAAGAGATAAAGTGAGAGATAGAGAGAGAGAGGAGAGGGAGAGGAGAGGGAGAGTAGTGAGAAAGGGAAGAGAAAAAGGGAAAAAGAAAGAGAGAGAGAGACAGGAAAAATGGGGGAGTGAGAGAGTAGAAAGGGAAAGGAGGTAGAGAGGAGAGGGCAGAGAGGATGAAAGAGATGAGATTGGAGAGAGAGGAGAGCAAGACAGGAGAGGGAGAGTGACACTTGATTATTTTCATTCAATCTATTCATTGAGAGAAACATGCACGGTTGAAAAATAAATCAATATAAAAATGTTGCAAATTTTGGGACATATTTAAAACAAAACTTTCTGAACTGCGATATGGGGTTAGGGATATGGGGAACACTGAATTGAGGACAGTTATGATTTCTCTCTATCCTTTATTTGTTGAGTGACCTTTTACTTCTCACTAATAAAAAATAACAAATTGTTTTATGTTTTAGTTTGAACAGAGGACATGAAACTCCTGGCAGCTGTGTCAGTATTTACAAGAGGTCCCTAGGGGGGAGTGTGTTAGTATTTACAGGGTACACCCAGGGGGGAGTGTGTCAGTATTTACAGGGTACACCCAGGGGGGAGTGTGTGTCAGTATTTACAGGGTACACCCAGGGGGGAGTGTGTCAGTATTTACAGGGTACATCCGGGGGGGGGGGTGTGTGTCAGTATTTACAGGGGGCACCCAGGGGGGTGTGTGTCCGTATTTCCCCCCGCCCGGGTGGGGGGTTGGTGGTGGGGGGGGGGGGGCGTTGGGGTGGTGCGTGGAGGGCAATGACTGAGGACAAGTTGAGCAGGAGTTAAATTTCAACTATTATCCTTCCAAGTTTGGCCAGAATTGATAACACAACAGAATGACTGGCTCAGCCATGTCAGAGGGATCTTTGAGTCAATCACATTGACGGGGTCTTGAGTCACATGTAGACCAGACCAGGTAAACACAGCAGATTTCCTTCCCTAAAAGACATGACAATATGATTGCTTCATGGCATCTGTACTGAGACTGGCGTTTAATTCTGAAATTATTTAATTATTGGATTTAAATTCCCAAAATGCTTCGCTAGAATTTGAACCCATTTCTTTATGCAAGCACGCACGTTTCTGTATTACTTGGCCAGTGACTAATTCAGTGGTGATTCCTCTGCAAAGCTTTTAATCTGTTTTTGTGACAGTCCTGAGACGATCATTTTAAGCCGACTTCAAGGAGCATGTTTAACACAGAGCTACAGCATATGAGAGGCTGAGAACTTGAATAACACATTGGCAAACCAGCAAACACTTCTATCTAGAAGGACAGCAGTGGCAGATGCATGGGAACACAGCCATCCTCATAACTCTTGATTCTGACTTGGAAATACATCACCATTCCTCCAGTGTCACTGGGTTAAAATCCTACAATTCCCTAACTGCATTGTGGGCGTCCCTATATCCCTGACACTGCAGCGGTTCAAAAAGATAACTCACCACCAACTTGTCAATCAGAATTCGGGATGGGAAATGGGCATGTTGGCTCAGCTAGCAATGGCATTAAAAAAAAACCATTCATGGAATGAGGTTATTGCTGGCTGGACCAGCAATGTCTTGCTAATTGTCCAGGAGAAGGTGGTGATGAGCTGCCTTCTTGAACCACTGCAGTCTGTTTGGAACAGGCAGACCCTTAATGCTAGATAACAAGCATGGGGCTGGATGAACACAGCAGGTTTTTTGATCATTTTTCTCTTCATCATTTTTCTGATGAAGGGTTTAGGCCCGAAACGTCAAGTTTTCCTGCTCCTATGATGCTGCTTGACCTGCTGTGTTCATCCAGCCCCATGCTTGTTATCTCGGATTCTCCAGCATCTGCAGTACCTTTTATCTCTGATACAATTTAGACCCTTAACGCTGTTAGGAAGGAATTTTGATGCAATAACAGCGAAGGAATGGCGATATATTTCCAAGTCAGGACGGTGAGTGGCTCGGAGGGGAACTTGCAAGGGAGTGGTGTTCCCATGTATCTGCTGCCCTTGTCTTTCTAGATGGACCTGGTTGACAGCTTGGGAAGTGGTATCTAAGGAGTCTTGGTGAAATTCCCATGAACTAATGAACTAAAATTACGCATTACTAGGTAGCCCCAGGGAATACATTGGCTTCATCTGAAGTCTGTTACAAGGTATGTCACAATTGGGAATTAACAGCAAGGGGAAATACCCATGTGTGGCAACAAAAAAAGGCAAATGATTGTCAGTAAGTTTAACCCTGGATGGTGTCCCCAGCTGCATCTAATCACCGTGTTGCCTCCTACACAGTGGCTCAGTGGTTAGCACTGCTGCCTCACAGCACCAGGGACCCAGGTTCGATTCCAGCCTCACTCTCTTTGTGTCTGTGTGTGTTTTCTCTGGGTGCTCCTATTCCCTCTCACAGACCAAGATGTGCAAGATATGGCCATGCTAAATTACCCATAGTGTCCAGGGACATGAAGGTTAGGTGGGTTTAGCCATGGGAAATGCAGGCACAGGGTGGGGGAGTATGGAACTGCATGGGATGCTGTTTGGAGGGGCGGTGTGGACTGGATGGACTGAACATCTTCTACACTGCCGGGATGCTATAATACACGAGAAAATGATCAAAAAGGTGTGCAATCCATGCCTCTACATTGCTGGCCACAGTTTCCTTAGAAAATTGACCCTGTGGCAGTTTTCCTGGCTAGCAGAGTCAAGCATGTCATTAAATATTTAATATTACTAGTAGGGGAGGAAATAATTCATATTTCAGTGTCAAAATCACACCAGGTATGTGAAGGAAAACTAGGTCAGAAGACACTGGATTTTTCAGAACTCTAAAACTTCTCCCTTCAGAATTCATTACCTTCTCTCTTCTAAAGGCTGACTCTGAAATGTGACTCGATACAGCCTTTGCTCAACAGCCAGCCTTTGCTCACAAAACCAACTGAGGAGTCCTGTTCAACCAAGGGAGGCAATTCGGACATTTTCAATACTGAGACACTGGGCATTAGTTGGGGAGCTGGTGCTGGTTGAGGTGGGGGGGGGGTACGCGAGCGGGAATCCTCATTGACAGCTTACCTCTCCACCAGCTGGAGACCTCTGACCTCACTGCCGAGGTCAGCTCACTCAACACAGGCAGTGAGTCGCGCTCGGAATGCCGCGCGGTGCATTGAGCGAGGCCAACACGTACTCGCTGTTAGGCAGCCACGAATCAGCAATTTTGAACCAAAGGGGTGCGGGGTCACAGTCGTATTGGGAGATTGTTTCGGACTGAGAAATGTCTTCACGCAGAGGGTTGTGTAAATAATTGAAAATCTCTCTGCCAGAGGATTGTGGAGTCTCCAGTGCTGAATATATTCCTAGCACGGGAAGAGCGAGCGATGAGGGAGCTGCCCTGATATCTGTGGCAGTAAGAACATACAGCTCAGGTCTTCCGGAGAGCGAGCTAAGGACTCATCGATGCCTGCTGAACTTTTAACGTAATTCCTTTATTTTTCTAGTTAAAGTTAAGAGGGACTTTAATATTAAACATAACCTTATTTCTTTCTTTCCTACTTATTCTGTGAAGGTGATTCTTAACATTTTAACTGTATTTCTACTACTACTTTGCACCTGCATTTTTTGTACCTATGTCCGTTTGTATTTAAGAAAACACCGTGTGCGGTGACGTGACACACTTTTCCCTGTACTCCTGTACTCAGGTACATGTGACAATAAAACCCAAATTAAAATCCAATATGTAGGGCTGGGACAGGTCTCTCAGGCAAGACAAAACGATAAGATGTCGGACCGAAACAGGCCATTCAGCCCATCAAGTCAGATTCACTATAGATTAAAATTGTGGTTGATCTGATAATCCTCAACTCCATTTTCCCGTCTTTTCCCTTTGCCTTCCCTGATTAAAAATCGAGGCATGTGGAGGGAGGGCAGGCAGGAAACTGGAGCTGAGGCAAAAGATTGACCATGATCCTATAGAATGGTGAACGCCATTCTCCACAAAGAAAGCCAGCAACACATGCACAGACCTCGACCCCACATACACTCCACTGCGAAGGAAAACCGGAAGTGAGGTAATCCAGCTCAACGGATGCCAGAGTTTAAATAACAGGCAGGAAAACACAACGGCGCTTCATCTGAGGCTGCACTGATGATGTTACCCAGCCGGGTAATGAAAAGTCTGCGAACAACAACGAACCAACTTGCGAGCCAACCAACCACAAGAATGGTGTACAAGTTAAAGGGGCCGAATGGTCTACTCCTGCCCATATTTCCTGTGTTTATTTACACCTCCCCAGCAGAGAGGGCAGTACCACAAAATACTCAACCATTACAATGTATATAGACACATGGAGGAAGCTGTCCAGTCCGAGTGGTTCCGGTTTGTTCAGTTCCTAACTGTCAGTAGGATAGTAACAAAAATGTGGGAGACTTTACCCTGACTTCCCCATACCTTTTCTCAACTATCAGTTTTAATCAGTGTATGGTAACGATGTGGCACTAGAAGCTATCAAGGAGCAGGCTGAGGGCTGAATGGGAGGTTGCAAGTTACTGATTCCCTATAATCCAACAGACAAATAAATGCTTTCAGTTCAGTTGCTGTTCTTACTCCAGCTGAACATAAAATTCTGAACGAATTGGTCAAAGTGCAAACAATAAGTTCTTTATTCTCTGCAAGCAGTGCTGGACGTGTGACAATTTAAGCCCTACCTGATATTTGGCGAGCAATTTGCTTCTCCACAGTGAGTGGGGGATATTGTGGATGGAAAGCCGGAGATTGTGGTAACTGTCCTTGAACAGCAGCGTCTTGGGTTCCTCAAGCAGGTAACCTCCTAGAGTCCTCTCCAGCTCCAGCACTTCCTGTTGGGAGACAGATGAAAGAAAACAAAAGATGTGAAAACTGTGTGCTTTTCATCGATTCGTTGACGAAAACTGGAGAACCTCAGCAGGTCTGACGGCATCTGTGGAGACGGAAACAGAATTAACGCTTCAAGTCCAGTAAGACTTTGGTTCAGACTAGAGTTCCTATCGAGAGTCATACTGGACTTGGAACGTTAACTCTGTTTCTCTCTCTACAGATGCTGCCAGATCTGCTGAGTTTCTCCAGCATTCTCTGTAATTGTTTCAGATCAGTAGAAAAGATTAAGAGGGATATGGGACAAATGCAGGCAAATGGGACCAGTTTAGTTTGCGAAATCTGTTTGGCGTGGACAATTTGGGCCAAAGGCTCTGTTTCCGTGCTGTATGCCTCCATGATTTCCAGTGTCTGCAATATTTTGCTTTATTTCACTAAATGAGTGGTAGCCTTGGGAGAACTGGAATCTGTCACCTTAAACCAGCCTGGGCCACAACCAAGGCCTTGCAGAATTTTTGTTGACCAAGAACGTGTGTCCTCAGATACACAGTGTGGTGAAATTCTCTACCCCAGAGGCCTGTGGAAGGCCAGTTATTAAGTAAATCGGATTGTGAGAGCTCTACTTGCTGGTGACATCAAAGGTTATGGGGATAGTGTGGGAATATGGTGTTGAGGTAGATGATCAGCCTTGATTTAGAACAGCAGAGTAGGTTGGAGGGGATGAATGGCCTGTTCTCGTGTTCACAGTCATTTGGCTCATCTAGTCTACACTGGCATTTATAGTCCTCTCTTCCATTCAGCAATATCTTGCCATTCTCCTTTCTCTCATGCACTCATCTAGTTGCCTCTTGAATGCATCTAAGCTAATTACCCAGAGACGTTTTGAGATTGAGGGTTTTGTGTCCCAATCATTCTCTTGAGTAAAGAAATTCCCCCTTGTTTTTTTTGCCCCCTGGATTTAATAACTATCTTGTTGTCATGACTCCTGGCTTTGGATTCTTCCACAAATGGGTACACTTCTCCATATCCACCTTGGCCAACACATTCACAAAAGCACAGAGCTGTTCCACTATAGAGGAGGCCATTTGTTCCATCATTTCTGCAGCTATTCTATCCCCGAGTGCCAATCTCCTGCCTTTTCCCCATATTCCTGCACACTACTTCCGTCTAAATACTATATTCATTAGACAGGTGGGCTTTGAATGCTCCCGCTGAGGCACTGAGGGCAATAGACATTACGCGCTCCATTACAACTCAGTTTCCAGGAAACGTGGACAAAAATTCAAAAGACAAACACATTGATGCAGGAATTCTGAAATAAACTCAGAAAATGAAGGCCAGGCAGCACCTGAGGAGCGGGGGAGATCCGATGGTGTTAACATTTCAGGTTTAAACCTTCCATTGGGGCAGGGAGAAGTTAGGGATTTATCTGTCTTGAAGCAAGTACAGAACCAGAGTGAAGAACAAGGGTGGCATGGTGGCTCAGTGGTTAGCACTGTTGCCTCCCAGCGTCAGGGACCTGGGTTCAATTCCACCCTCAGGCATCTGACTGTGTGGAGTTTGCACATTCTCCCCGTGTCTGGTGGGTTTCCTCCCACAGTCCTAAGATGTGCACATTAGGTGGATTGGCTGTGCTAAATTGTCCCATAGTCTCCAGGGATGTGCAGGCTAGGACTAGCCATGAGAAATGCAGGGTTAGAGGGTTAAGGTTGGTCTGGCTGGGATGCTCTCTGGAGGGATGGTGTGGACTTGATGGGCCAAATGGCCTGCTCCCACAATGTAGGGATTCTATGATGTATGAACAAGAATGACCTTGATCATGGTAGGAAACTCACAGGAAGACATCCAACAAGTTTCAGAGATGTTCCCTAAATCATTCTTGAAGAGGTCACACGACTCAAAGGAAGCTCTGACTAGTGATTGGCCAAAATCTGGAAGATTAATTTGGGAAAGTTATGGAACATGTCAAGACCCTTCAGCAGGAACATGTGGAGGGGGACTTGAGGCCTTGGAAGGAGCATGTAAACCTCCAACCTTCCTGACCCTTCACAAGAAATTATAACTCTCTTATAGTCATTAATAAACCCAGTAGGTAAAGTAAGGAGGAACGCATTTACTTGCGGCAGTGTCTGGGTTGTGTTAATTAGCCATCTCAGAATCCAGTCAACCTGAAGGGAAGCCAGTCACCCTTGATCCTGATTGGCCCCTTTAAGAGACAGTCACTGAGGGCGCGACTTGTGACCGACTTGTCAAGTCAAGGGCAGAGTTAGACCCTACACATGGTACACTGCTGAATGGGGTAACGCAGCATGTAAATACCATGTATTGTACTGTGTAAATAAGTGTAAATTTGTTGGTTGCAATAAAACATTGTGTTCTATAAGTTAACCAGTACAGCCAAGCTTTCAAATTATTACAGCCTGGAGGGTGCAGGGAATGATTAAATGATAAAAGGGATGATGGTAGGAGAGGGGTAAAAAAGGGTGATAATGGGACAGGAAGTAGAGGAATAGATAAGTGTAGTGGAGGTGTAAACAGCTGAAACAGATCCTGCATGAAATAGGTGGGGCAGTTCCAATCTGAAATTATCAAAATCAATATCCAGAAGGTTTTAATTCCCTGATAAAGACCTTGCCGTGTGACGCTAAAATTAAAACAAGGTGATAAAGAGAGGGTCACTTTCACAAAGAGGTATGTCAAAAGCTGAGAATGGATGTGGAGGAGTTTACAATATAACAGATACCTTTAAAGCATCTGGAGTGTCGTCCACACAGTACACTTTAAGGCTGTACTCCAGAGATGTACATGAGATGGGTGCAAATATGGCGAGCTGGAGTCTTTTAATGGCTGACCTGGAGACAGACTCTCCAACGAGGGCATACGTGCCCAACTGGTCAAGCAGAATGTGGCAGGACTGGGGGTCCAGCTGACAGTAGCAGGGGGTATTTAAATTCTCCTCTTCCAATGTCACCACCTCCTGAACAGCAAAAGAGAAAAAGAAAAGAAAAACAGTTTAGGAATGAACAGCCAACACCAGAAGTCCTCCTGGAACTTTGGACAGTGCTCTTTCCCTGATCATCTGACGATGGAACAACTGTTATTCTTCCGCAGAGAGTTAGCTGCGCCAAATCAGAGGGAGAGAGAATCCTGGAGAGTTAGTGACATGAACTGCAACAACAACTTACATTTTTACAGTGCATTTGACACAGTAAAATGCACTTTGCTGGAGGATTATCAAATAGAATTTGTCACCAAGTTTCCATCAGGAGATATTCAGACAAAGGACTGAAAGATTGGTCAAAGAGGTACACGGTTAGGTGTGTTTGGTGATCCTGAGGCCCAGGCAAATATGCTGAGGAAAGAAAAGCAAAATACTGCAGATGCTGGCAATCAGAAACAAAAGCATACAATGCTGGACAAACTCTGCAGGTCTGACACCATCTGTAGAGTCAGAAACAGAGCTCTGAAAAAGAGCTGTATTGGACTTGAAACATTAACTCTGTTTCTCTCTCCACAGAACCTGCTGTGTTTCTCTGGCAATTTCTGCTTTTATTTCAGAACTCCAGCATCTGCAGTATTTTGCTTTTATCTGCCATTCTGACCTGGTCTGGCCTACACGTGACTCCAGACCCATTGCAATGCGGTTGACTCTTGACAGCCCTTTGAAAGGGTTGGGCAACCCATTCAGTTCAGTGGAACTTAGGGACGGGCAACAAATGCCAGCCTTGCCAGTGATGGCACATCCCATAAAAGAATAAAATATAAATATCCATTGTTGATCGGGAAATCTGACACAGCTCTGTATAATTGGCTTTGTTCATTAGCATTACAATATTGTCTAATCCAATCAATTGAACAGCGATCAGTTCTGGCATTAGCAATAATCTTCAGACATTGTTTCTACTGTGTGCGTAACCTGGCATCAGCCTGACAAAGACAAAAGTCAAAACAGTTGAACAGAATTGATTATTTTTGAAATATAGATCTGACATTAGGACAAGCCAAACTTCACTTAGTTATTGCCTTCATTTAAAGGGTCACAACAACATTGGACAGAGCAATGCAATGAAAAGTGTCCATCGCCAACATTATTAAAGGTCAGAATGAAACTCATATAGACTCGTTCATCTGCTGATGTGTTTTGTTTATTCATTTGGGAGATGCAGGGGTCTCAGGCTGGGCCAGCATTTACTGTCCATCCCAAATGACCCTTGAGAAGACGGTGGTGATGTGATTATATCCAATACCTGTCCTGGATTTCCCATGTGGATGTGATGATCAAGAAGGCACAACAACGCCTCTGAGGTAGTAAGAGCTGCCGATGCTGGAGTCTGAGATAACAAGGTGTGGAGCTGGATGAACACAGCAGGCCAGGCAGCATCAGAGGAGCAAGAAAGCTGACGTTTCGGGTTGGGACCCTTCTTCAGAAATTCCTGAAACATCAGCTTTCCTGCTTCTCTGATGCTGCCTGGCCTGCTGTGTTCCTCCAGCTCCACAGCTTGTTATTACAACAACTCCTCTTCTATCTCAGGCAGCTCAGGAAATTTGGCCATGTCCATAAGGATCCTTAGCAACTCCTATAGATGTACCATAGAAAACATACTGTCCGGATGCATAATGGCCTGGTATGGCACCTGCTCTGCCCATGGCCCTAAGAAACTACAGAAGGTGGTGTGCACGGCCCAGGCCATCATGGAAACCAACCTTCCATCCGCGGGCTCTGTTTATATGGCTCGCTGCCGCAGAAAGGCTTCCAACATCATCAAAGACCCATTGCATCAAGTAATACTCTCCTATAACTGCTTCTAGCAGGCAGGAGATACAAAACTTGAACACATGCACCAACAGGTTCAAGAACAGCTTCTTCCCTTCTGTTGTTAACTTCAAACAATGTTCATCTTGTTAATGTTGATCTTAGCTTGTATGCGTCCTGTGCGGTGTAACCTGTATGCCTTACTCAGTCCAAGTTTTACCATCCTTTGATCTGTATGCCCTTGCTTACTATGATCTGCTTGTTCACTGCTCACAAACAAAACTTTTCACTGTACTTCAGTACATGTGACAATAAATCGAATCACATCTACAGCTGCTGCAGTCCCCCTCCTGTACAGCCAACAAAATGAAAGCAGAAATAATGCAAAGAACCTGCAGGTGCAGAAGATTTGTAACAAAAATAGAAATAGCCGGAGAGACTCGGCAGGTCTGGCAGCATCTGTGGGAAGAAGGCAGCGTTAATGTTGCAAGTCAGCTGACCGATTTTCTGAACTGGACTGGGCTTGAAACGTTAACTCTGTTTCTCTCTCCACAGACTCTGGTAGACCTACTGAGTTTCTCCAGCATTCCCTGTCCTTGCACACTCAAAGCAGAAAGAGCCTGCCTGCTCACCGGGTGGTTGATGGAATCTGGGCTCATACTCCAAAAAGACAAAACTAGGAATGGTTTCTTCATCTAACCCTAATTCAAGGACATATACTACCTGTCAGCTGCACTCGGTCTCTCCCTTCATTGTTTGCATTCATTCGTGGCACATTTATTGCCCATCCCTAATTGGCCCTTGAGAAGGTGTTGGTGAACCTTATTCTTGAACCTCTTTAGATAGACCCATGATATTGTTAGTTGCAGGATTTTGACCCAGCAACACTTATGGAATAGTAATATGTTTACAAGTAAGAATGTTGTGGGAGATGGAGGGGAACCTGCAGGAGGTGTAACAATTGTCAATGACAGCTCGCCCTGTGAATGGGCCAAATGGCCTCCTGTGCTGTAACAATTCTGTGAAGTCAGGAAACAAAACAAAATTGAGTATTACCCCTTCTGGCCCTGCACTAACTTCCAGTGGGGGCATTTCTTCATGCCAGGCCACTTGAGCTACCTTCACTACACTGTATGAGAAAGATGCACCACAGTAACTCACTCAGGCTCCTCCAACAGCGCCTTCAAAATTTACAATCATTTCCATCCAGAAGGACAAGGGCAGCAGATACATGGGAACACCACCCTCTGCAAGTTCCTCTCCAAGCCACTCACCATCTGGCCTTGGAAATATATCGCCGATCCTTCGCTGTGGCTGGGTCAAAATTCTGGAATTTCCTCCCTAACAGCAACGTGGGTCAACCCACTAGCACATGGACTGCAGAGGTTGAAAAATGCAGCTCACCAGCACCTTCTCAAGGGGCAACTAATGTCGGGCAATAGATGCTGGGCCCAGCCTGGGATGCTCACATCCCATGAATGAGTAAAAACTATGGAAGGAGAGATCAAGTGCAGTAGAGGGTGAAATTAATTCCTGGATTATGGTCAGATGAATAAACCGTTCCTAATTTTATATTTCTGGAATATGAGCTCTGATTCCCAACAACCAGCCCAGTGAG
>JAHRHZ010000071.1:23206854-23230944 GCA_024137785.1 Ginglymostoma cirratum
TCTGCAGTACCTTTTATCTCTGGCAATAAATGCTGGCCTGGTTACTGACTCCCACAGCCAAAGATGAATAAAGAAAATATCTTGGTTTATGATATCTCTTCAATTGCCTGAGAGCTCTCAGCTAAAGAGTCCCCATTGTTAGTTCTTCCTTCTCATGTTCTGATAGTCAGGGAAGTATAAGGGCTCACAGGTTATGGCATTTTGGCTCAGTGGTTAGCACTGCTACCTCACAGTGCTCAGGTCACAGGTTCAATTTCACCCTCGGGCTACTGTCTGCGTGGAGTTTGCACATTCTCCCCGTGTCTGTGCGGATTTCCTCCAGGTGCTTCAGTTTCCTCCCACAGCACGTTAGGGTGGATTGGCCACGCTAAATTGCCTCCTTGTGTGCAGGCTAGGTGGGTTAGCCATGGGGAATGCAGGACTACAGAGACAGGGTAAGGGGGTGGGTCTGGGAGAGATGCTCTTCAGAGGGTCAGTTTGGACTCGATGGGTGGAATGGCCTGCTTCCGCACTGTAGGGATTCTATGGTTAAAATTCATTGAGAGAGAGCTCCTGGTGAGTGGTGATATGGAATCTCAATTCTGACTCTGACTGGCAACATGTACTTACAGAATACTGAATGGCCTGGACAGAGTGGATGTTGGGAAGATGTTTCCATTGGTAGGAGAGACTAGGGCCCAAGGGTACAGCCTTAGAGCAAAGGGAAGACCTTTCAGAACGGAGATAAGGAGAAAATTCTTCAGCCAGAGAGTGGTGAATCTATGGAATTCACTGCCACAGAAGGATGTGGAGGCCAGGTCACTGAGTACATTTAAGACTGAGATAGATAGGTTCTTGATTGTCAAGGAGATCAAGGATTACAGGGAGAAAGCGGGAGAATGGCGCTGAGGAACTTATTAGCCATGATTGAATGGCAGAGCAGAGTTGATGGGCTGAATGGCCTAATTTGTCTTCTTTTTTTCTTATGCGTCTTATGTAAAAGAAGTTGCCTGCAAGGCTGAGTGAGTAGGACTCTTGTATTTGGATCAGAAGGTTGTGAGCTCATTAGTTGTGTGTGAAAAGCTAGTCTGCAGACACTCCAGGGAAGCACTGAGGGAACGCGACACGGTTGGGAAAGCTGCCTTTTGAAGGAGTTGTCAAGCCAAAGTCCAGCCTATTCTGTCATGTGTAAGTTACCAGAGTAACACAAAAAAAATAGAAATGCGGATGCTGGAATTCTGAAACAGAAAGCACTGGAGAAACTCAGCAGGTCTGGCAGTGTCCTGTGTTTTGAGAAGGGTCACTAGATTCGAAATGTTAACTCGTTTTCTCTCTCCACAGATGCTGCCAGACCTGCTGCGTTTCTCCAGCAATTTCTGTTGTTGTTTCCATTACCATGGTGTGGTTTTGAAGGAGACTAACAGGGAGTTCTCCACAGTACATTGGCTGATAAGTACCTCTTGATCGACATCACAAAAGCAGATGATCTGGCTGTTGTGATGGTTTTTCATTTTTGGGATCATGCTGTGCGCAAGTTGGCTGCTATGCTTCCTGTACGACAATCTTTAAGAGATAACTTCAGTCACCATACGATACTGCTTTGGGAAGTCCTTCAGCCACAAAACGTGCCATGTAATTTCTCTTTCTCCATAAAAAATCACTTGTCAAATACAGGTCCTGCCATTTAGTGATATAGAGATATACTAACGTAAGTCTCAGGCTGTATCCTGTGACTTAACCTATCCAAAGCTGCGTCACAATTTGCTGATGGGCAGGTGAAGACACCTCGGAAATTCGTGTGTGTACGTGTTAACGCATTCTCAGTCCTCTCTTTGTCAAACAGAATGTAAATAGAATTTGAGTTCTTGCTATCGCTGCTTGGAAGAAAGACCAGATAACTACCATGCAAGCTACAAGTGCCTACAACATGTAAGCACTGTAGGTATCAAGAACATGTAAAACCGTAAGACCAGGAGCCATAGGGGCATAATTAGTCTATTCAGTCCATCAAAGTCTGCTTTGCCTTTCAATGGGACCATGGTTGATCTGATCATCCCCAGTTTCACTTTCCTGTCTTTTCCCCATAACCTTGATTTCCCTCCTGTTTATCTCAGCCTTGAATGACCCAACTTTGACAGCACTCTGGAGTAAAGAATTCCACAGTTACACTGCTCAGTGAGACAGGAAATTCCTCCCTCATCTCTATCCTGATGCAACTATTGTGGAGATTGTAAGCATTGAATAGGATCTAACACCTTAGACCCCCATCAAAGTGCTCTTAAAATGTGAATACAAGAGTTAGGAGCCGGAATAAGTCAGTCAGTCCCTCGAATCTGCTTGATCATTCAAATAATTCACGACCAATCAGGTTGCTCCATATTCCTGCTTAGTCCTGAGTACGAAAGAGGAATATTAACATTGATATAACATTTGCATTTTACACAGGAACTTTGTGTTTCTTCAGCAGGGCTCATGGTGGAGGAAGATGGGAGGGAGGTCTCTGGTGGTTGAATTGCATTTTTCATGAATATCTCACATTCCCGGGACACAAAAAGAGAAAGTGAGTCTTCTCAGTCACTGAAACAAAAAGTCGAAATTGCTGGAAAACCTCAGCAGGTCTGGCAACATCTGTGGAGAGAAAGCTGAGTTAACACTTCAAACTCTTTTTGAACTCAGTTCCGTGGAAAGGTCACTGGACTCGAAATATTAACTCTGCTTTTTCCGCACAGATGCTGCCAGACCTACTGAGTTTCTCCAGCATTTCCTGGTTTTGTTTCAGATTACCAGCAGTAATTTGTTTGAGTTTATTCTCAATCACTGGGTAGGTTGTGTGCGCAGATTAACATCCTGAAGTTTACAAATAGAAACAGGAGTTTTTCCGCCGCCTCCGCCTCTGCGCTTACTTCTCCAACCGCGAATCTAACCCTCCCTCTACTGACCCCTTCTCCCACCTCCAACACAAGCCCTCCTCCTGGACACCACCCCAAGGCCTCCTACCCTCCCTCGACCTCTTCATCTCCAACTGCCGTCGAGACATCAATCGCCTCAACCTCTCTACCCCTCTCAAACACTCCAACCTCGCCCCCGCAGAACGTGCAGCCCTCCGCTCCCTCCACTCCAATCCCAACCTCACCATAAAACCTGCGGACAAGGGAGGGGCAATCGTAGTATGGCGCACTGACCTCTACATTGCTGAGGCCAGGCGCCAACTCTCTGACACCTCCTCCTACCGCCCCCTAGATCATGACCCCACCCCCGAGCACCAAACCATCATCTCCCAAACCATCCACAACCTCATCACCTCAGGTGACCTCCCACCCACCGCCTCCAACCTCATCGTTCCCCAACCCCGCACTGCCCACTTCTATCTCCTCCCCAAAATCCACAAACCTGAATGCCCTGGTCGACCCATTGTCTCCGCCTGCTCCTGCCCCACCAAACTCATCTCCACCTACCTAGACTCCATTTTCACCCCCTTGGTCCAGGAACTCCCTACCTACGTCCGGGACACCACCCACGCCCTCCACCTCCTCCAGAACTTCCAATTCCCCGGTCCCCAACACCTCATTTTTACTATGGACGTCCAGTCCCTATACACCTGTACTCCCCATGCTGATGGCCTAAAGGCCCTCCGCTTCTTCCTGTTCTGCAGAACGGACCAATCCCCCTCCACCGACACCCTCATCCGCTTAGCCGAACTCATCCTCACCCTCAACAACTTCTCTTTCAATTCCTCCCACTTCCTACAGACAAAGGGGGTGGCCATGGGTACCCGCATGGGCCCAAGCTATGCCTGCCTCTTTGTAGGTTACGTGGAACAATCCCTCTTCCGTACCTACACTGGCCCTAAACCCCACCTCTTCCTCCGTTACATTAATGACTGCATCGGCGCCGCCTCGTGCTCCCACAAGGAGCTCGAACAGTTCATCCACTTCACCAACACCTTCCACCCCAACCTGAAGTTCACCTGGACCATCTCCAACACTTCTCTCTCCTTCCTGGACCTCTCTGTCTCCATCTCGGGCAACCACCTAGAAACAGATGTCCATTTCAAGCCCACTGACTCCCACAGCTACCTGGAATACACCTCCTCCCACCCACCCTCCTGCAAAAATGCCATCCCCTATTCCCAATTACTTCGCCTCCGCCGCATCTGCTCCCAGGATGAGACATTCCACTCCCGCACATCTCAAATGTCCTCATTCTTCAAGGACCGCAACTTCCCCCCCACAGTGGTCAAGAACGCCCTCGACCGTGTCTCCCGCATTTCCCGGAACACATCCCTCATGCCCTGTCCCCGCAATAATAACCAAAAAAGAATCCCCCTCGTCCTCACATACCACCCCACCAACCTCCGGATCCAACGCATCACCCTCCGACACTTCCGCCATCTGCAATCAGACCCCACCACCAAAGACATTTTTCCCTCCCCACCCTTATCTGCCTTCCGGAGGGACCACTCCCTCCGTGACTCCCTTGTCCGCTCCACACTCCCCTCCAGCCCCACCACACCCGGCACTTTTCCTTGTAACTGCAGGAAGTGCTACACCTGCCCCTACACCTCCTCCCTCACCCCAATCCCAGGCCCCAAGAAGACTTTCCACATCAGGCAGATGTTCACCTGCACATCTGCCAATGTGGTATACTGCATCCGCTGTACCCGTTGTGGCTTCCTCTACATCGGGGAAACCAAGTGGAGGCTTGGGGACCGCTTTGCAGAATACCTGCGCTCACTTCGCAACGAACAACTGCACCTCCCAGTTGCGAACCATTTCAACTCCCCCTCCCATTCCTCAGACGACATGTCCATCCTGGGCCTCCTGCAATGCCACAGTGATGCCACCCGAAGGCTGCAGGAAGAGCAAATCATATTCAGCCTGGGAACCCTGCAGCCCAATGGCATCAATGTGGATTTCACAAGCTTTAAAATCTCCCCTCCCCCAACCGCATCCCAAAACCAGCCCAGCTCATCTCCACCTCCCTAACCTGTTTTTCCTCTCACCTCAAGCCACACCCCCATCTCCTATCTACTAACATCATCCCACCCCCTTGACCTGTCGGTCCTCCCTGGACTGACCTATCTCCTCCCTACCCCCCTACCTACACTCACCTTTACTGGCTCCATCCCCGCCTCTTCGACTTGTCTGCCTCCTCTCCACCTATCCTCTCCTTTATCCATCCTCTATCCGCCTCCCCCTCTCTCCCTATTTATTTCAGAACCCTCTTCCCCTCCCCCATTTCTGATGAAGGGTTTAGGCCCGAAACGTCAAGTTTTCCTGCTCCTATGATGCTGCTTGACCTGCTGTGTTCATCCAGCCCCATGCTTGTTATCTAGGAGAATTATTGATGTGGATTCCCTTGCTCAGTTTGAGAAGACTTTCTGAAAACCATACATGTTGTTTAACCCCTGCAAAACTTGCTAATTTTTTTTTAGATGATGCATTACGCGATGTAATTATTGTGTATCAGAGAGTCCCCTCAGTGCGGAAGTAGGCCAATTGACCCATCAAGTCCACACGAACCTTCTGAAAACCATCCCATCCACTCTATCCCTGTATTTCCCATGTCTAACCCACTTAGCCTACACATCCCTGGACACTATGGGCAATTTAGCATGGCCAATCCACCTAACCTGCATATCTTTGGATTGTGGGAGGAAACCAGAGCACCTGGAGCCAACCCACACAGACACGGGGAGAATGTGCAAACTCCACAGACAGCTGCCCAAGGCTGGAATTGAAACCAGGTCCCTGGCATTGTGAGATAGCAGTGCTAACCACTGAGCCACCGCGCCACCCTGTAAAAACCTAGGCTCTTGTACGACACTCACCTGAAGTTCATCATTTCTCAGCACAGTGTACTTAGTACAAATTAATTTGAAAAGAGATTACTGACAGAATTTCAAAGCCAAGATTCCATAAGGTGATTTGTTAGAACTGAGAACGCTTTGAACTTGCAATTGTTACAGTTCAGTGTGAAAATCCCCATGTTTGCCATTTTTATATAGGTAACTCCCCAATTCTTTCTTTTGGTTCTGAACTGTGCTTTACTGTGATATTCTGACTGAAACAAGCATCAAAGCTGCTAAGTTTCTGCTTTGGATGGTTATAGTCACTGTGAAGACACTGCCATAGATTCACCGTGGGAATAGTGTACTTACAGCATGTTTTCCCTCTTGTTTATTATCAGGTACATTTCATAGAACTTGCCCTGTGGAATTGCTCCCTGTGGTACCAATAAGCTGACACCTATTTGGAACAAGAAAGGGAAGATTGGTAAGTGAAGATCGGTTGACACAGGTTAGAAAACACGCTGGTGCACACTATAAGCTGGAGACACTCTTGTCCTTGGAGCAAGAGCTTGTGGGTTTGATTCCTATTTGAGCACATGACCCAGGTTGACACATTGATTGCAGTACTGAGTGAGTGCTTCATTGTCAGAGATGCTGTCTTTCTGATGAGATGTTAAACCGAGACCCTCCCTGGTGGATGCAAAGGTTCCCACAGTGTTGTTTTTAGCCAGTAGCTTTCCTTCAACCAATATAACAGAAGCAATTTTATAGAGTCATAGAGATGTACAGCATGGAAACAGACCCTTTGGTCCAACTTGTCCATGCAGACCTAAATTAATCTAGTCCCATTTGCCAGCATTTGGTCTATATCGCTCTAAACCCTTCCTATTTATATACCCATCCAGATGCCTTTCCAATGCTGTAACTGCACCAGCCTCCTTCCTCTGGCAGCTCATTCCATACATGCATCATCTTCTGTGTGAAAACGTTGCCCCTTAGGTCTATTTTCAATCTTTCCCCTCTCACCTTAAACCAATGCCCTCTAGTTTTGGACTCCCCTACCGTGGAAAAAGATCTAACTATTCACCCTATCCATGCGCCTCATGATTTTATAAACCTCTATAGGGTCACCCTCAGCCTCCAATGCTCCAGGGGAGACCTGGTGGTTTGTTTGATTGCTGTTTGTGGGGAGTTTGCTGGGTGAAAAGACGCTATCATGTCTCTATCTCACAGCAGTCCTCCACAACTGCAAGATTTGTTCTCACCATTTCAAAACCATGGAACCACACTGTACAGAGGAAGCCCTTTGAGTCTGCACTGACAAAACGATGCCGAATCTTCACCAATCCCACTTTCCAACACTTGGCTCATAGCCTTGAATGTAATGACATTTCAAATCCTCATCCAAGAACTGTTTAAAGGTTTCGAGTTTCCTGCCTCAGTGACCCTCCCAGGCAGTGCATTCCAGCTGTCCACCACCCTCTGGGTGAAAAAGATTTTCAAGTCCCCTCAAAGCCTCTTGCATTTCACCTTAAAATTAAATCCCCTCGTTACTGAACATGGAATAAAAGTGCTTTAAGTTTCCTTGATTCTATCTGCCAGAGTTATGGACATGTAGATGCAGTGCAGGATTCAAGAATTTAGACGAATTGAAGTAGACATAAACAGATAAATTAGATATGGTGCAGTCATTTGAATGGAATCATTTGCAATATTAAAGCAATAACTGGGCACAGAATCTTTGGATTTCTCGATCACACTCACTGACGGGTTTGCTCGGTAATGTCTTTAAGAGCAATTATTGCTTAGCAATCCCAGCAGTTTCTGTCGAGTTTTCTATAAAAAAAATGTGCAAACTGCTGAATGTGCTCTTAATCTCTAGTAATCTTGACATTTCGAGATTGTTAATGCCAAGAGTAATGAAAGCTGGTTGACAGTGGAACTAAAATGGGAGGTTGGTTTCCAGTTAATGCAGTTGGCAGGTGACATTTATCATAAATATAAATTTCATGTCATTGTATTATTGTTGACATTTTCTGCTTTGATTTTTTTTAATATAAAGATGTTAGCACAGGAGCAAGAGATTACATCCCAGTCAGCGTGGAAAACAGGAAATGATAGTGAACTACGAAACAAAACATAATGTTGCTTCACATGGGAGCTCAATCATTGACGCTGGATCAGAGCCAGCCTGTTGTCTCTCCTCCTTCTGAAGGGAGTCAGGAGCAGGTACAAAATGAGTTCCTGGTAATTGTACAAATGATGGGAGGAGGGGGTGAGTTTGAAATTCACATGGGGAAGTGGAAGGCGATGTAATTACTACGGTCTGAACATTGCATCAAACTGATGTATTTCCTCAGTCTGTGCTCCTCATCGTACTGTATCAGCAGCTGCCTGCGACCCAGGGCTACCTAATGACTGAGGTCAGACATTTCTGAAACGAAAGGATCATGTTACCATCAAACATCGCCCTGCTAGATCTATCAGCGAGCTTGTGGTTAGGTGTGATAACTCACCTGCCTTTTCTCAGGTACAGACCAATCTAACACACCTGACCCGCTTCTGTCAGACACAAAGCTACTATGACTGACGGAAATTCCCCAGAACAAGGCGAATCAACACTAACATAGAAGAGCAGGCTGTAGGAAAACCACTCACAGCTTTATCCTATGGGAGGAAGGCTTTAGCACGAGAGGGCTTTGACCCAGTTGCACAAAAACCGAAAGAACTGCAGATGCTGTAAATCAGGAACAAAAACAAAGTTGCTGGAAAAGCTCAGCAGGTCTGGCAGCATCCGTGAAGGAAATAAACAGAGGTAACATTTTGGGTCCGTTCTGAGGAAGGGTCAACAGACCCGAAACGTTAACTCTTTTTTTTCCTTCACAGATGCTGCCAGACCTGCTGAGCTTTTCCAACAACTTTGTTTCTGATCCAGTTGCAATTGTTGTTGCTCTGCAGAGGCTAACACTGAGATGGTACTCACTGGTGACCAGTTCTGATCAATCAGTTTAGTTTTAAATGAGAAAGGGACAGGAAAGAGCGTACATTTGGATTCTAAAATGTCATGGGCTGAAGAAAAAGTACTCTGCCTCCAGCATGTCTTGGTGGGTACTGTTTAACCACTGTGAAATTGTCAGGTTATAAAGCAGGTTTTGCATTTATATAGCTGTTTTTTGTGATTCTGAAGATGTTTGAAGTGCAGTCACTGTGGGGAGGGAATATGATGCCTAATTTACATGTAGGAAGCTCCTATAAACAACTGGGAGAATTGAGCAAACCATCTGCTCAGTGATGAGGCATTGAGAGAGAGAGGTATTCACCGGTTGTTCTTCAAACAGTGCCATAAGAACTTTTACACCCAACAGAGAGAGGGAGTCGACACCTTGGTTTGACACCTCATTCGGAAATCTGCACCTCCGACACTGCAGCATTCCCCCGGCGCTACACTGGGAGTGTCAGCTTTGGTGGTGGACTCATGTCTCTGGAGTAGGGTTTGAACTCACCACCTTCTGACTCAGTGGGAGGAGTACTACCCAGGGAGTGATGACAGAATGGCTGTAAGTTCAAATCCCCACGCTGACCGTGAATGCCTTTTGTGCTGGTCTGCGAAAACTTTAAAGACTGTGTTGACAGTGAAGCAGGAGTAAAGCAGAGTCAACCGGCATTATCATAGAGCCATACAGCACGGAAACAGACCCTTGGACCAACCAGTCCATGCCGACCATAATCCCAAACTAAACTAGCCCCACCTACCTGCTCCTGGCACGTATCCCTCCAAACCTTTCCTATTCATGTACTTATCCAAATATCTTTTAAATGTTGTAATTGTACCCACATCCATCACTTCCTCAGGAAGTTCATTCCACACGTGAACCACTGTCTGTGTAAACAATTTACCCCCCATGTCTTTTTTAAATCTGTCTCTCCTCTCACCTTAAAAATGTGCCCCTTAGTCTTGAAATTCCCATCCTAGGGAAAAGACAACTACCATTAACTTTATCTATACCTCTTATAATTTTATAAACTTCCATTAGGTCGCCTCTCAATCTCCTATGCGCCAGTAAAACACGACCCAGCCTATGCAGCCTTTCTTTATAACTCAAAGCTTCCATATGCAGCAACATCCTGGTAAATCTCTTCTGAACCCTGTCCAGCTTGATGATATCCTTCCGATAACTGGATGGCCAGAACCGGACACAGTATTCCAGAGGAGGCCTCGCTAATGTCCCTGAACCTTCAACTGCTATTCCAGGGCATAAAATCACTGCCCATTTCAGAGTAATTCACAGGGCTTCCTGGAAAGGGGACAATCTCTCAACCCACAACAACTTTTTATAAAGCATCTCTGAGGGTTGCAGGATCATTTTAGGTGCATAATGGAAGTCACAGAGTGGTAATCGAATTGAAGCAAATTTGATAGTTTGTAAATCAAATAATAAGCATGAATTTTATGATTAGGAAACTACACAGACTGGGCTATAACCATGTCTGGATTTCAATGAAATTGGGCAGGCTGATTTATGTGAAGGTGCAAGGTGAATTGGTAGGTTAATGTGCTTTGCTTGACATTCCACTCTGTGATATTTTTCAAGAGTTTTCAGTACATTTATGTGAAGTGCAGAAAGAAATTTAATGTAGACACATTAAAAACTATCACCAACATGGAAGTGTGTCCATGCAGTCCTCGATTCAGTTCCACGGATATATTTTCAGCCAAAGATTCAGACCACGGCTGATATTTTCCCCTCGGTCCCCAGCCTTGAGGCTTTAAAGTAAGTTTCACCCTGGGTGGGGTCAACTAAGGCATCACAGAGCAGGGTGTTGAGCCGTCTGATGTTTGAGGCCTGGTTTGAGTCTGTACCCAACGAACACTAAGCCCTGACACCTCTGCTAGATGCTCAAACACAGGGATCCAAAAACAAATTTGGATCGTTTCTTGGACATGTTATGAGTTGGGATGTCTCTACATTGTGTAAAGATCTCGGTACAAGCAGAAATAATCACAACCACGGCAACATGAACGTAGGAAATGGGGTATGGGAACACCAGTGCAGCACATTCAGATGCCATTGCATACAAACCCAACTCAAGCTTCCTCTCCACTCTCCCTGCTCCGAAACTCAACAGGAACGTTCAGAAACATCAAACAATGCGGAAAAAAAAAAAATCCTGGACTGGTTCCCAGGCTGCAATATCCTCTCAAGATGACATTCATAAAGCTTTTGATCTTGAATCTGATGCCATCTAAGTGCCTCGATCAAAAATGCTGCCAGGAATCCATCAGCAAATTGCAGGTGAAATGGGGAACAGCCACACTGACGTGTAGTAATGTCCCAAAGAAACAACGGTGACGTGAGAAAAAAAACAATTCACTCACTCAGTGAGTGGTTCGGGTCTGGAATGCACTGCCTGAAAATGTGGTGGAGGCAGGTTCAGTCGAGGCATTCAAGAGGGGCATTGGATGGCTATTTAGATAGAAATTGTGTGCAAGGGCATCCAGTTAAAGCAAGAACTTGGCACCACATAATCATGTTTGTGTGAACAGACAGTGCATGAACAATGGGCCAAATGGCCTCGCTTTCCACAATAACAATTCTGTGATAGGCATCACAGAGAATAGCAGGCCATTTGCTCCACTGATTCTGTGCTGGCTCTTCCAAAGAACAATTCAGTTAGTCCCACTCCCGTTCCTCTCTCCACATATCCATGCAATTCTTTTTCTCCCATCTATTATCCAAGACCCTTTGAAAGTTACGAATTGGTTTGTTTCCACTGCCCTTTCAGGCAGCACATTCCAGATCCTAACCTCTTGTTGTTCCCTATCTTATTTTTGGTTTAAATTAAATCTGCGGCCTCTGATTAATGATAATGTTGCTTTGAGCTGTGCGCCTAATGATCATTCAACAACCCGAAAGTTCGTATGCAGACCACACACAAGACAGCTCCTTTAAAGTAATATCTACGTGCAGCTATGCACAATGCTCAAAGAGATGGTGCACTTCATAAACTCACTAGTGCCCTTTGTTGTTTGTACACTTGTCTTTAAGAGAGTTCACCTTTAAGGGCTTTAAAGTTCTATATGTTGGCTCCATATGTTGCGTATATACAATGTTGTGACTCTGCCTGACACTAGTCTGCATTGGGTTTGCAAGTTGTGCACACAGAGAAACCAGTTATTTTGCTGCTTCGTAACTTACCATGTAATTTACTCCATTAAATCATCTCTTACCGTTCTTGGCTCTGTAGAGAACAACCTCAGCTTCTCAAGTTAGCTAGTAACAGTCCTTGATCCCTGGAATCATTGTACAATAGATGTCTTATCTAGAGTGGCTCACATCCTTCCCAAAGCACAGTGGCCAGAATTAGACACACGCATCTAGCTGGAATGAACCAATGCTTTCTATCAGCTTAAACAGAATTTCCTGCCTTTCATATTTATTATTCACTCGTGGGATGTGGGCATCGCGTTTATTGCCTTTCTCCTGTTGCCCTTGAGAAGGTGATGGTGAGCTGCCTTCAGGAAACAGTGAAGTCTGTGTGCTGTAGGTCGACCCACGATGCCCTTAGGGAGGGAATTCCAGGATTGTGACCCAGTGACACTGACGGAATGGCGATAGATTTCCAAGTCAGGATGGTGAGCGGCTTGGAGGGGAACTTGCAGGTGGTGCTGTTCTTATCTGTCTTTCTAGATGGAAATGGTTGTGAGTTTGGAAGAAGCTATTTACGAATCTTTGGTGAATTTCTGCCGTCCACAGTACACACTGTTGCGACTGAGCGTCAATGGTGGATGTGGTGCCAGTAGTACTCAATGTTGACTATTTGTAAGTTTTAATTAATTACTTTGTTAACCTACTCTGCCGCTTTCAAAAGTCTGAGAAGGAACATCCCAGAGTTCCATCCTGTTAAAGTTGGACCATTTAAGTTGTGTTTTCTCTCCTTTTTCACCCAACCAAAAAAATTGCCTCTTGCATGTCCATGTTGAATTTTATCTAATAATCTTCTGTGCATTTTGTCAGTTTGTCTATATCCGTTTAACGTCTATTACTGCCTTCTTTCACTGCACTCTGCACTTAACAAGTCTGGTGTCCTCTGCAAATTTCAAATTTGTCTTCTGTAAGTTTGAGTTATTAACATTACATAAAAGACAGTGGTGTTTGTACTGAACTCCGAGGAACGTCTCTGTACAAGTAAAAAATATTTTGCTCCATTTGCGTGAGAATTGCTCCAAATGGAATTTTATTGGATGAGGAAGGTCACAGTTCATCTAATTTGCTGTCTACTGTGTGTTAGCAGCATGACATGATGGCACTGGGGGCCTGTTGATGCATCATCACAATCCATCTGTGTTAAGCAGCCTGACACAGACAGGAGATGGGGAAAGCCCCGAGAGGTGGAGAAACTTGAGGACGAGTTCCCAGTTTGCTGATGACACAACCGCTAACTACAGCTATTGTGTGAACCCCCACTACACCCTCTAGAGTCACTGATCCACAGATCCAAAGTTACCTGCTCCTCACTACACTTTCCACACAACATGTCGCAAATTAATCATAGATTCTATCTATGGGGAATCTGTGAAATTTACATTTTAATTGATCAGTACTGACCGCTTCCACTATCTCTCTAGACAGTATGCTCCACAGTTTGACTGCTCGATTACTCAAATATTGGTTCCGCAGATGAGTTTTGGATTTGTACATCATTATCCACCCCTCCTCTCCCATAACCTTTCAGGTCCACTCTTGACAATGAGGTGCTGCTAACCCTGGCGATATTATTTAATTCCAACAGAATTCTTAAAACAGCAGCCTTGTCACCTCTGAGCCCTTTCTGTGCCAGTGCAAATTGGGAAAAGGTAAAAAGTAAAGGCACCATTGTCCTACCAGCCCAGATACTCTCACATTTGAGAGAGACATGACTGGTTGTGGTTTAGCCTGAGGGTCACCATGCCTCAGGTCGGGGCTGGGAGGTCGAGAAGGAGAGTCCTTCAGGGTAACCTCCACAGTGCAGGAATCGAATCCACACTGTTAGCTTCACACTGTGTCGCAAACCAGCCATCTAGCCAAAAAAAAAACAGAAATTGCTGGAGAATGAGTTCTGAGAAAGGGTCACTAGACCTGAAAGGTGAACTCTGATTTCTGTCCGCAGATACTGCTGAGTTTTTCCAACAATTTCTGTTTTTTGTTTGTGTTTATAATTGCTGGAAAAACTCAGCTGCATCTGTGGAGAGAGAACCCATCTGAAGAGGAGTCACTGGACCTGAAATGTTAACCCTGCTTCCTCCCCACAGATGCTGAGTTTCCCCAACATTTCTGGTTTCGTTTCAGATTTCTAGCAAGCCTTTGCTTTATTTCAGCTGACCAACCAACCGATCCATCATTGGTTTGCCCAATCACTTCCCATAATGACACCCCTCCCCTTCCAGAACTGGAGCCCTGATTAGAATTGCTCTTCTATCGTCACTGGTAGATATTCATTCCTGACTCTGTCATGCCCCCTGTTACATTATAGCTGGAATATGAAGCTCAGACAGAGCAGAGGTACGCGCATTATGGTTGCCATTGGTGGCTAAGTTCTCAGTAGTCTAGGTCCTAAACTGTACAAGTCTTCTGCTGTAGCATGTGACCTATCCTTGTCTCCCGCTCAGGCAATATCTCAACATTAAAGTTCTCTTTTTCAAATCCTTCAGCCACCCAATCCTTTCCATCCCTAATTCTGCTGCTTTCTCAGATCCTTCAGGATTTCTATGGTCTTCTATGGTCTAACCTTTTCGGCATCTCATGTCTTCTGTAAATCCACTAATGACAGACCTAGCCCTAAAGCTCTGCAGCTGCCTTGCGCTTGCCCTTAGAGCTATTCCTTAAAACCTGCCTCATTGATCTAAGGGTTTGGTGAGTCATATTGACAATGGCTTGGCCAAATGAAGTACTTTATTGTCATTCATTCATGGGGTGTGGGCACTGCTGCCTGGTCCGGCATTTATTGCCCATCCCGTAGTTACCCTGAAGGTAGGAAAGAGTCAACCACATTGCTGTGGGCCTGGAGTCACATGCAAGCCAGACCAGGTAAGGATGGCAGATTCCCTTCCCTAAAGAACATCACTGAACCAGACTGGTTTTTATGATCATTGACAGTAATTACATCGGCCAGCATTTATGTTTTTTATATAGAATTCACTATGGTGGGGTCCAAACTCATGGCTCCAGAAAGTTAATTTGGTGCTCTGAATTATTAGTTTCTTTAAATTCATTCACTGGATGACGGTGTCACTAGCTGTTCCAGCCTTTATTGCCCATCCCTAATTGCCCAAGGGGCAGTTAAGAGTCAACCACATTGCTCTGGACTCATATGTAGTTTCCTTCCTTAAAGGACGTTAGGGAGCCAGATGGGTTTTTCTGACAATAAACAATGGATTGTCCAGAGTCCAGGGACATACCACTGTCTCCCCATTCCAGCAAGTTTCCTTTGGATCTCTCACTGTTTGGAAAGGCTACATGTCAACGACATTTCAGATTTCTGAAGAAGGGTCCTGACCAGAAACGTCAGCTTTCCTGCTCCTCTGACACTGCCTGACCTGCTGTGTTCCTCCAGCTCCACACTGTGTTGTCTCTGACTCCAGCACCTGCAGTTCTTGCTGTCTCTGATATCAATGACATTTGTTGTTTCAGCCCATACCCACCCTGAATGCGAGACCAAGACACAAACCTGAGTTGGGCACTGTCAGTCGTCCGCCCAGACAGCCAAAGGTTCCACTGGCACTGTACCCAGGCTCTCTGGGCATGGTGCCCAGGTGCTGGGAGCTGAGGGCTTTATTCCTCATGTTCATGGTAACGTTGCTATCGCTGCTGTTGCCCCCAGGGTACATGCCCGAGTCCATCTCACCCACCAACATGGACGTGGTCGTCGAGGAGTTGTACACTTTGATTTTCAGGCTGGGCAAGGGGTCCAAGAGTGGGGAGTTTGTCATGGGAATCTTGTCAGCTGTGTCCTGAAGAGTGTACATGGGCCCCCGGTATGAGCCAGCACTGGCTGTCAGGTCCGGCTGTATTGACGAGTTCAACAACTGGGAGTTATCTGGGACAAGGAAGCAGAAATACAACGAGATTAGCTTTGAGTTCACAGCATGGATCAGTCCTACAGCTCTTAAATCAACCTCTCTGCCGTAAATCAACAACCTCTCATTTCTCTTAATCTCATTCCTTTGACATATCCACCTATCCCTGACTGCCTCAGGGATTAATCTAACTTCCTCCTCAATTCAATGACATTGTTAGTTACTTGACAATGCTGTTTTTGGTTGTTGTTATTTTTCACAATGATATTTGACAGAAGAAGTCCAGTATTCCATTCTTAACACACCTGGAGGTAGGGTGTGTGTGTGTGTGTGTGTGTGTGTGTTTTGTCCCCAGTTCCACGTTGGATTTATTGCAGTTTGATGGCACTTTGTTCAGGACTCTCTCTCCTCAAAGTGAAAAAAATCCATGTTGATTTCAGGACCAAGATCCAAATGGTGTAAAGACACAGCCAACATCAACAGATTTTTACAATTTTGGACATGCTCCTGCTTCTTACTTATGAGCAAGAGTAGGCCATTCAGCTCCTCGAGCCTGTTCTATCATTCACTGAGACCATGGATGATCTGTGGTCTAACTCCATATATTCTTTTTTATTTAACGTAGATTTCCTTAATCAATCTGTTCAGAGATGTCATTACACATCTCTGGAGCAGATGGGACTTAAACCCAGTCCTCATGATCCAGGGGTAGGGGCATTAGCACTGTGCCACAATAGGACATAGACCTGCCTTTGGTCCATATCTCTTACTGCCTTCCTAGTCTGGAAATTGCACAAAGTTTGTTATTTTCCCGAGAAGACAAAAGATGCTGAAAGTATAGTTGTGATTCTCAGTCTGGCAAGGGAGGTCAGCCCTCATTAACTGGTTTTACCTCAGTCTCTGTGACTCCTCCCACCTACTGCACTCTTTGTCAGAGATTCTAAATCTTTCTGTTGCTGACAGGACCTATTGGTCCCAATAATATCAGAACAGTTACATAGAGGTGAGTAACTGCTTCTTTATGTCTCACACACTTGTCACCTAACAGCTTTCCCATGTACAGCCAGAGAGACGAAGGTTACAAAACTAGAGGCAGCAGCTTGTCTAATGACCTTAAAGCGTGACATCGCCATCTTTCCCATCGTCTGGAAAGATCCCACGGCCTTGTTTCCAAGAGGAGCAGGGAAGATCCGTTTTCCCCCATTGTCTTGAGCCCAACCAATCCTCATGATGGAACAGCTGGTCTGGGTTTTACTGCCCCGCTGTCCGTGGGATCTTGCTGTGCACATAACTGGCTGCCAACTTTCCTCCCACATCCTCACGCTGGCATGACTATGTACGTTATTGGCCACAAGTCGGATTGGGGTGTCCTGACTGTGTGGTATAAAAGTGCAAGCCTTTCTTTTGCAGCCACTGTTTAGAGCTAAAAGCCCCCACCAATACACCAGAGAGAAATAAAACAGGTGGGTCAGTGCCAGGGACCTAGGTTCAATTCCAGCCTTGGGCAACTGTCTTTGTGAAGGTTGCATGTTCTCCCTACATCGGTTTCCTCCGGGTGCTCTGGTTTCCTCCCACAGTCCAAGGATGTGTAGGTTAGATGGATTGGCCATGGTGAATAGCCCTGTAGTGTGTAGGCTGGGTGGATTGGCCATGGTAAATGCAGGGTTAGGGGGAATGGAAGGGTTAGGGTGCCCTTTGGTGGGTTGGTACAGATTTGGTGGGTCTAATGTTTTCTACCTACGCTGTAGGGATTCTATGAATACTCTCTCCTCTCAACCCACTTACCCTGGTGTGGGGTTTTTACTTTTTGGATCTCACCTGCTGCCCCCCTGGATCTTCCACCTTCACTTTGCAAAGTGATGGCAAACCTTTTCTGAACCATTGGTTAGGGCTCAGTTGGAGAATGATGTACAATTCTGCACCAGACTTCAGGAAGATTGATTGGGTACAGAGGAGAGTAGTGGAATGGTAAAAAGAAGTGGGAAGCTTCAATTATTCGGAGAGACCAGAGAAACTGACTGTATTCTCCTTAGAGTAGATGACATTTTGAGTAAATAAACTACAGGAGTTCAGAGTCATGGGGTGTTTTAATGGATCCAATCAAGTGAAATTGTTTCCGCTGGTGGGAAAATTGGTCACCAGAAGACACAGGCTTGAGATTATTGAGAACTGAACCAAAGGGGAGATTAAGGTGAAATGTTTTAACATAATGAGTTGTTACATAGAATCCCTACAGTGAGGAAACAGGCCCTTCGGCCTGACAAGTCTACACCGACCATCACAGCACCTCCCCCCACCCCGCCCAGACCCACTCCCCCTATAACCTATCTCATCTACAAAACCCTGAACGCTATGGGAAATTTAGCATAGCCAATCCACCCCAACCTGCACATCTTTGGAAACCAGAGGACCCGGAGGAAACCCACACAGTCACGGGGAGAATGTGCAAACGCCACACAGATAGTTGCCTGAGGGTGGAATCAAACCCGGATCCTTGGTGCTGTGAGGCAGCAGGGCTAACCGCTGAGCAACTGTATTGCCCAATGTTATAATGTGGGATCCACTGTCTAAAAGAATGATGGAGGCGAAATCGACATTTCAAAAGAGAAGTGGATTTGTGCTTGAAAAGGAAATGTTTGCAGCACTTTGGAGAAAGAGAAGGGGTAGAGTGGGATAAATTCAATTTGATCTTTCAAAGTGCCAGCCCAGGCTGTGATGGGCAGAACAGCCTTCTTCTGCCATTCCATAGTCTTTGTTCACCTTTCAGTGGAGTATGAGGCAGTAAGGAAAATCGGCCATGAGTGGGGAGGCAGGGCCTGATAGCAAACTGAATCCTGAAACCCGCATTGGAAACATGAGCCAGAGAGTAACCGTCTCTGCTTCCTGTCTTAAACAGCATGCGTACCAAGCTCTCATTAAGCTAAGGAGCTATGATGCTCACCACAGCCTGCATGACCAAATAGCTGGCTACCTGACCACTGAATGATGCACCTGCATTAGAAATTCCTAAAAACTGGGCTAAAATATGTAACCCGTGCAAGCTCGCTCTTCACAGCCTCAACGTTGAGCTCTGCAATTCTAATTCAGGCAGTTAGAGAAGAGAAAAAACACAAAATGGAGCAGAAGTGCTGGCCAGGTCAGGCACAGCCTGTTAAACATCTTTTATTATGGATTATGGAAACTCACTTCATGGGGTGTTATCACCTCACTGTCTGCTGACTAAGGGGATACCGTCATCTTTGTGATATCCTTTTAAACAGACAGTCCACATTATTCACTGTTTTCCTTAATCGTACTTCACATCTTGTGACTGGGTGACCCTTTGTGGAATACCGATGCTCTATCTGTAACAATGACCCTGAGTGCCCAGTTGCCACTTTAACCCACCACCCTGTTCCCTGGCCAACATCTCTGTCTCAAGCTTGCTGCAGTGTTCCAGCGAAGCTCAATGCAAACTGGAAGAACAGCACCTCATTTTCCACACCCTTCTGGACTCAGTATTGAGTTCAACAATTTTAGGGCTTGAGGCACCTTACCCCAACCACCACACACCAGACCTTGTCACCACATGGGCTGCTATCACAAATAACTCAATGTCAGCCACTAATAGTCCCCAGTAGCAGCTATTCATTCTCCTAGCTTGATGTTTACCCATACCCTTGTCTGCCCAACTCTTTTTCTCTGTTGTTGGGCTCCATCTCCATCCAATGTTTACTCCTCCCCCCTCCCTATCTTCTGCATAAATACTAAACTTTTCCTAGCTACCTTCAGTTCTGAAGAAGGGTCACTGGACCTGAAATGTTAACTCTGTTTTCTCTCCACAGATGTCGCCAGACATATTGAGTGTCTCCTGCAATTTCTGTTTCTGTAATAAGCTGTGAATTGTGTCAGGAAGCAGCACACTCAATGAACACTGGAGTGTTTGGGCTCGAAGCACCATTGCAATAACCAAGTACACAATGGAGGCAGTCCCTCCTGCTTGAAAGACGGGCTTGAAGTACAGTGCCGTCCAATAGAAAAGGTGAATGCTAACAGGTGTTTGAATTTGCTCTTGTATAACCACACTGTTTCAACTCCGGTTATTCAGTACACTTGTCTTTTCAGTGACACCCTTCCTGAAAGGTGGTTCCAGAGTTGGATGCAGCATTGTCATTGAGCCAGTTTTTTCAAAAATACATTCATTCACAAGATAAGGGCCTTGCCAGTCAGGCCGGCATTTATTACCCATCCCTAATTGCCCAGAGGGCAGTTAAGAGTCAACCACATTGCTGTGGGTATGGAGTCACACGTAGGCCAGGTAAGGATAGCAGTTTCCCCTAAAGGGGGGACATTAGTGAACCAGATGGGTTTTTCCCCCAACGATCAGCAATGGCTTCATGCTCATCATTGGATTCTCAATTCCAGATATTTTGTTGAATTCAAATTCCACCATCTGCTGTGGCAGGATTCGAACCCAGGCTCCATGACCATTACCTGGATCTCTGGATTAACAGTCCACTGATAACACCACAAGGCTAATGCCTCCCCAGTAACTGATAAAACATCAACTTAGTTTCTTATGTTACCATTGGCTTGGAGGTCAACACACCTGTCTCTGAATACAAAGGTTGTGAGTTCAAGTCAAACTCCAGATCTCTGGCTGACACAGTGCTGACTGATACTCCAATGCAGTACTGAGGGAGCAGTGGGCTATCAGGATGTGTCATCCTTCAGACGAGACAATAAACTGAGGCCTTATCTGTCCTCCTTAATGCATATAAAAGATTGCAAAGCAATACTTTGACAGAAAGAAACAAAAATTTTTCTGCCATGTCCATCTCTATTCCTTAACAAACTAAAATAGATCATCTAGTTATTATTACATTGCTGTTTGTGGGATCCTGCTGTGCCAGAATTGGCTGCCATATCTCTTGCTTTACAACTGTGGCTGCGCTTAATTGGATGTAAGGTGCTTCAGGGTGTGTTGAGATGTGAAAGAAGCTATAGAAATGCAAGAACTTTCCTTCTCTCCCTGATTAGGTGGCTCAGTGGATTAGCATTGCTACCTCACAGCACCAGGGTCCTGGGTTCAATTCCCACCCTCAGGTGACTGTCTGTGTGGAGTTTGTACGTGCTCCCTGTGTCTGTGTGGGCTTCCTGGCACAGTCCAAAGATGTGCAGGTTAGGTGGATTGGCCATTCTAAATTACTAATAGTGTCCAGGGATGTTTAGGTTATGTGGGTTAGACATGGGAGGTGTGGGCTTGCTGGGTGAAAAGGCCTGCTTCCACACTGTAGGGATTCTATGATTAACCCTTTCTGCAATCTTCCCATGGACTAAAGTCCTCCAAAGCTATATTTGCTTTCTCCTCATCACCTCCAAGTTTTTGGAAAGTGCACTGTCATGACCAGAACTTTAGGGTAGGTGATGGCCTAAAAGTATTATTGATGAGGTGTTAATCCAGAGACCTGGGTAATGTTCTGGGGACCCAGGTTCAAATCCTGCCACAACAGATGGTATAATTTGAATTCAATTACAAAAATCTAGAAGTAAGAGCCTAAATCACTTATTGGGGGGAAACACCCATCTGCTTCACTAATTCTCTTCAGGGAAGGAAACTGCCCTCCTTGTCTGGCTTTCATGTGACACATAGAGTCATACAGCACAGAACAGACCCTTTGATCCAACTTGTCTATGCCACTCAAGACCAGCACTGTGGTTTACTCTTAACTGCCCTCTGGGCAATTAGGGATGGGCAATAAATGCTGGACTGGCCAGTCCATAATAAAGGAAAGAAACTCCCCTCAAATGAAATAGCCTTGCCTTGACTGTACACTCCTAGGAAAACCATCATACTGGACAGGTGCTGAATGACTTGCTCAAGATCCAGCCTCACTAAGGGGGCATTTGCCTGTGCTACCCTTCCCTTGGTGGGGACAAGACGGTGGGGGGAGTCCACGCAATTCTTATGGACAAAGCACAGGAAGATAAAGAGATGGAGTCTCATAAAGATGGGCCGTGTTTAGGGTCCAAGTAACCTTTCTGCATCTGCTTGATCACAAGGGCCTGACCAATGGCATCGAAGAGTGTCAATTTTCATGCCAACAACGGTGGCATGGCAATGGAGGTTCACGCCTGGTCACCACTCCCCCAAAATAGAGCACTTAACAAGAAGGACTGTGGAGTTGGACACTTCGTTCATTTTCCTGTCTTCACTTTCTATGTTTTGGTTTATTTATCTGTGTTTCAAGATGGCACTGGAGAGTAGCATTACCATACAATACTTTTCAATGTATTTTGTAACAGGATACACGTGACAATAAATAAATCATTCGATCAATGCATGGGGTGTGTTAAACCACTGTGTTCTGACCAAACCTTTGAATACAAACAGACCTCAATGTAACAAGAAGTACAATGCAGTTCAGCTGTAAATTGTACCCAGAGAAAAGAGAATCTGACTGTTGTTTACATATATATTCTATAAATATGTCCCCTTTATTCATTTCTGGGATGACGGCGTCGCTGGCCAGGCAGCATTTATTGCCCATGCCTAATTGCCCAGAAAGCAGCTAAGAGTCAACCACATTGCTGTGGGTCTGGAGTCACATGTAGGCCAGACCAGGTAACGGTGACAGTTTCCTTCCCTAAAGGGCATTAGTGAACCAGTTGGGTTTTTCCAAACAATCGACAATGGATTCGTGGTCATCATTAGACTCTTAGCTTGAGATATTTATTGAATTCAAATTCCAGCATCTGCCATGACAGGATTCGAACCCAGGTCCCCAGAACATTTTTCAAAAGAAATTGGGTGAATACTTGATGAAGAAATATCTGAATGGCCGTGGGACAAGAACAGTGAACTAGTGACCACAGTTTAAACATAAGGCTCTCCCCATTTACAATGAAAGTGAAGAGAACTTTATCTCTCTCTCTCTGAGGGTCATGAGTCTTTGGAATAAAAATAGAAAATACTGGAGAAACCAAAGTTCGGTTCTGAGGAAGAATTGTCATCCCAGACTCGAAACATTAACTCTGTTTCTCTCTCCATGGATGCTTCCAGATGTTGTTGAGTTCTCCAGCATTCTCTGATTTTCTTTCAGATCTCCTGCACTTGCAGTATCATATTTATATTTTAGCCAGCCTTTGCAACTACGTTCTCCAGGGAACGGTGGAGGCAATTTTGTTAAATTTTTTTAAGGTGCAGATAGATAAATAATCAACTAACGAAGGTTATCAAGGTGTTGGGGAGAGTTAGGCAGGACAGCGGAGTTGATGCCACAACCAGATCAGTCCTGATCTTATTGAAGAAACACAGCAGGCCCACATAGCTGACTCCTGCTTTGGTTTTATGTAACTATTTTATAGCATAGCCACGGGGGGCTGAATGGCCTTTCTGGGCTGTATTGGTTGAGGCTGCCATTGTGTGTCAATTACCACAAACTACCTTTAAATGAGCTATTTGTTGAGAAATCTCACAGATAATCAAATCCTGAAACAATTACTTAAAACTTTATTTCATTTAGCAAACAAAACAAGGCCACTCAAGCAAGCAAGCTAAGCCTCACAACTCAGCTTGGTGATTGCCTGATTAATGGAGGAATTTAGCTCCTGTTCCAACTACTGGTGTCTGTCAATGATGTTTGTGTTCTCTATCAATCCTGTCCAAATTATTGTAGTAAACCCTATCAATATAATGCCAGTCCAACAGCTACTCTGCCAAATATCAAGCATTCCTCTCTTCCTGCTTTTGCACTGGGTCATCACAAAAATTAATTGGTTTGAGAACTGGTAGAGATTTTAGCAATTACTCGAAAGTGCATTTCTATCAGCATCTCATCCAAAACAGAGCTGCCATGGGGTGAGTGCCGGCTCAGCCAGTAAGGCTCAGGAATGGTTGTCATTCTCTTTAAACTGGTTGAAAGCAATATTCTGCCTTCTATTGTCCAGCCTGGCTCTGACCATTTACAGAGAAGTGAATGCAGGGGCCCTTTTGCAGCACAATGGTGAAGTCTCTACCTCTGGGTGCCACCTGCTCCAGAGGTGTGTAATTACATCACCTGAGAATAGGTTGATTTGAAAAGCGGGTTAATAAAAATAAAACAAACACAGGGGTTTGAGTCAATTTCATTTTGAAGGGCTCTCCCTTCCATTCTGGGTTGTATCTATCCTACTATCATCACTGTCCTCATTCCCCCATGACCACTCTCTCCATCCCTCCACTCTCCCCAACCCCCATCACCACTCTGTCCACCCCTCCGCTCTCCCCAACCCCCATCACCACTCT
>JAHRHZ010000071.1:23241006-23295683 GCA_024137785.1 Ginglymostoma cirratum
AACGTCAAGCTTTCCTGCTCCTATGATGCTGCTTGGCCTGCTGTGTTCATCCAGCCCCACAACTTGTTATCTCTTGTCTATAATGTTGCTTGTGATCCACAAGGCCATCCTCTTACATTACCAGCTTATTCTTCTAGTTCTTTCTCCCTCATGCAGGTACCTACTCACCTTCCTTTTTATTGCACCAATAAGGAGCTGGTTAGCTCAGTTGGTTGGATAGTTGGTTTGTAATGCAGAGAGATGGCAACAGTGTAGGTTCAATTCCCATATTGGCTGAGGTCACCATGAAGGACTCTCGTTCTCAACCTCTCCCCTCACCTGAGGCATGGTGACCCTCAGGTTAAATACACTGTCTTTCTCTAAAGAGGGAGAGCGTGGTCAAGTAAGATGATGGTGGCTCCTTTCTGCTTAATGCTATTCGCCTCAACCACTCCTTGTGGTAGTGAGGTCCACATTCCCTTGATGACGTTCCTCCCTCTTGAACTTATTAAAGACTATGGTATGCATTGATAGCTTCTGGTTCCCAAGGAATGTGTGTGTAGCCATGGGGTTGACCCTGCTTACAGGGGAGACATCAGATTGAGAGCCACAGTAACAATGGTTCAGTCCAAATCATATGGAGAACCAATGGGAGGCAGTGCTTTAGCATTGGTTGGAAAGCTGCCCACACAGGACGCTGAAGTCACGGCGATGATCCCAAAGAAACACACACAATGCAGCTGCTTCAGCTCCCCTGCGACACAATCCTATCCATGCATTCAGAAAATCTGCTAATGTTTCCACGAAAACATTAACGGAAAGAATCTTATTATCCAATTTCTTGACTAATGTCCCACAGACAGTGCTGCTGTCTTAATGTCCTTCATGACCATGACCATCTAGAAGGACAAGGGCAGCTGTTACATGGGAACACCACCTGCTGCAAGTTCCCCTCCAAGCCACTCACCATCCTGACTTGGAAATATATCCCTATTCCTTCACTGTCACTGGGTCCAAATCCTGGAATTCCATCCCTAATGGCATTGTGGGTGTATCTATAGCACATGGACTGCAGTGGTTCAAGAAGGCAGCTCACCACCACCTTCTCAAGGGGCAACTAGGGACGGGCCAACAAATGGTAGCTGAGCCAGCGACACCTACATTCCATGAGCTAATAAAAAAATCTCGCTGATTACTGATAAAGAAGCAAATAAAGACACTTACTGTCAAGCACAGTAACATTAATTTGGAGACATTGAACATTCCAGCCAAACATACATAAAATATACAGAACACCCTAGCACTGCCATGAAGAATGGCGTTTAACCTACAGTCATGGTGAAGTGTATGAATCTGACCCCCCTGTCAATGGTTGCTGCACATGACAAAAGAGAAATAAAATGAAAATGAAATAATGAAATGGAAACTTACTAGAGGTTTTTTGTTCATTTAATAACTTTTTATCTGTTAAAAGAAAACAAAGATGAAATCAACATGGAAAAAGAATGAAATGACTTTATTAGAATGCACACACAAGTGGAAAATTAGGAAAAATAAACAAAATTAATGCACTTGAAATAATGCTGGTATGTGGCGTAGTACTGCTCACTCACACAGGAACTTCGGGGGGACCATGTTGTGATCCTGTACAGAATAATAAACAGAGGTGGAGGTCAGAAAAATGATGGGTTGTGAAAATGCTCTAAAATTGTCAGGGCGAGGGGGGGTGACTAAGGATTCTATTACTGAGATGCACATCCTGAGACATGATTATTAAAATTCTTGTTCCCCGCATTAAGAATGTACTGCTTGCACTTGTAGTCACCGGTGTGAGGTTGCAGCATTGTGGACCAGGTTTATGAATTTTACTTTAAAGGCAAAAGGAAGAGGGAATATCGAGACATTATGTATGAATCAGCCGAGTGATCATCTTGCCTTTACACCAACTGAACATTTTAGAGATGCCCAGAAACCCTGTTGTAGGAATTCAGTCAAATCCCATTCATCTGAGATCCAGGGGCAATGTAAGAATAGTCGATAAACAATTGACATCAGACCAGAAACACACTAGAGGGCATGGTAATGACAAGGAATATCCTGCATTTATTTGTAATACAAAGGAAAGACATCTAACTCCCTCTCTCCCCTGAACAATACGACGCAGGTCCTTTTGTATTTGGTTATGGCTACAGCTCCTGGCCATTCAGCTCACAATACAATAAAGAACTTTGCAGTGCTCCTGATATTGCAGTAGGGCTAGGGAGAGGAGGGGCTGGAGCTCAGCAAAACTGACTTTGGAAGCTGAGGCTGAGCATTGTGAATGCAATAAACCCGCGTGTTTGTGTGTGTGTGTGTCCGTGAGTGTGTGTGTGAGTGAGAGAGAGTGCGTGCGTGCGTGTGTGTGTGTATGCGTGCATGTTTGTGTGAGAGTGTGTGCGTATGTGTGTGAGAGAGTGTATGTGTGTGTGCGCGTGTATGTGTGTGTGTGTGAGAGAGAATGTGTGCGCATGTGTGTGCATGTGTGAGAAACTGTGTGTGAGCGTGTGTATGTGTGTGTGTGTGAGAGAGAGAGAGTGTGTGTGATTGTACATATATGTGTGTCTGTGTGTGTGTGTGAGAGAGAGAGAGTGTGTGTGTATGTATATGTGTATGTTTATGTGTGTGTGTGTCTGCGCGTGTGTGTCTGTGTGTGTGAGAGAGAGAGAGTGTGTGAGTGTAGGTATATGTGTATGTTTATGTGTGTGTGTGTCTGCACGTGTGTGTCTGTGTGTGTGAGAGAGAGAGTGTGTGTGTGTGTGTGTGCGTGTGTGCACGCGCGTGAGAGAGAGAGAGTGTGTGTGAGTTTGGCAAGTGGGATAGGACTGCTCCCTGGAGCGGACACACGACTGTCGGCCCATTGAGCCTGTCAAGTCTCCATCAGCCTTCCGCTTCATCGTTTTGAAAATGTGGCCCTGAGGGTTTCTGCCTCAACAAAACACTGCAAATATGTTGGTGAGGGGGAGTGGTGGTGGTGAGTTTATGAGTTGGCAGTGCTGGGAACTAGAGCTAATTTGACCTGACAAGTGTGCAACTGTGGTCTTTTCAGATTTTTCTCCAGACTGTACAGGGCTGGCTGACGATTCTGCGGCTGGTTCATAAGAAGAGAGCAGCGCGCATTGCAGAGGACGATCAACAGTTCACCCAAGCTGCTTTTTCTGCCACAATGTCTGATTTAGTCTGATTTAGGCTCAGGAGGTGGAGACTTCAACTGAACTGAACAGAACCGAGGATGATTGAGGAAAAGGAGACCCAACTGCGCCAACCCCACCCTCCCTCTGTTATTAGTCAGCGATGGCCTACTGGTATTATTGCTAGACTGTTAATCCAGAGCCCCAAGTAACGTTCTGGGGACACAGGCTCGAATCCCATCACGGCAGATGGTGGAATTTGTATCCATCGTCAATTGTCAGAAAAGCCCATCTGGTTCACTAATGCCCCTTGAGGAAGAAAACTGCCATCTTGACCTGGTCTGGCCTACATGTGACTCCTAACCCACGGCAAAGTGGGCAGTTAGGAAAGGACAATAAATAGTGGTCTAGCAGAGAGACCCTTATTGCATGACTGAATAAAACAAAAGACCAGTCAAAAATATTGACATCTTGAGTCGACCAATAATGGGAGGCCCAAGGGGATCTGCTGTGCTCTGGTCAGTGGGCAGGGGGGTGCTGTGCTGGGTTTGGGAGCCAGGGGGCAACACCGGGGTCTGTGATGTCCGTCCTGGCTGCTGTTACTGGGGAGGTTTACCCAGGGAGCTTAGATTCGGGGCAGCAGAGGAGAGGAAAGGGAAGACTGATTAAGCCCCATTAAGGCACTGAGAGAAAGCTAAGATATCAATAAAAGCCTATGTCCCTGAATGGGGCTGTTTACGTGTTTGACTGCTTGGGTTTATGACCTGTGGTCTGTCATGGGTGTGAATCACAATTACTGTGATTCGGATTCTGAATTCCTTTTACTTTTGGATGGAGTGCGCAGAGAAATCCGTCCATTCTGCTCAGTTTTTGTTTCTGAGAAAAAAAAACACTTACTCTGCAAACAGAGGCCATCTGTGCAGTTTTTGGATTCCAGAACAGGGCCAATGCAGTCCTTGCCTCCATTTCTGGGTGAGGGCTCGGTGCACTCACGGCTCCTCCAGTGGGTGCACTCGGTACTGCAGGCTGACCATTTGCTCCAATCTGTCCAGCCACCATCAACTGCATTTCACCAGAAAGGACAAAGAGAAGAATGACTGGGGGCCCCAGTGAAAGCTAGATTTGCTCAAACAACGTACATACAATGACATTTTTGCAGAGAAAGGCCATTCAGCCCCAACTGGTCATGCTCGCGCTTATTTTCCACAACCTGTATTCTGCCACTCTTCTTCATCTAACCTCCCCTCTTCCCCAATTTTCCCTCATGTACCAATCTGGCTTTCCCTTAAATGCACTAACACTGGTCACCTCAGTTGCTGCATGTGAAAGCAAGTTCCTCATTCTCAAAAAGGACCTAGAGGATGTGTATTGAATGATTTACAAGGACGGTACAAGAAATGAGAGAGCATAATGATTAGGAAAGGCAGAACAGGCTCTTTCCCCTCGAAAGGAGAAGGTTGAGAGGTGAGCAAGCGAAGGACGTTTAAAACAATGAAGGGGTTTGATAGTATGGGTGTAGAGGAGGTGTTTACACTTTTGGGAGTATCCATGGCGCCAGAAATATAAGACAGTCATGAAAAAACCCAATAAGGAATTCAGGACAAACTTCATTATCCACAGAGTGGTAGCAAGTTCAGTTCCAATCCAACTAGAAATTAATCTAGACAGCACTGTAGGAAGAGAGAGACAAGCTCTTTCTGGCAGCAGGAATCAGAGTGGCCAGTTCAAGCCAGCTGGGCAAAAACAGGGCAACATATGAACGTAAAGGGGATAAGTTTGCAGATTTGTCAGAAAGGACAGGGGCAAGGAACTTATTGGTTCAGACAGCTAGAATATCCATGATGGGCCAAACATACTCTTCTTTGATACATGACTTTAAGTCAACAACCTCATTAGACACAAAAACAAAGTTGCTGGAAAAGCTCAGCAGGTCTGGCAGCATCTGTGAAGGAGAAAACAGAGTTAACGCTTCGGGTCCGGTGACACTTCCTAGACACCGTCAGTCACAACTTGGTTGGTTTACCCTCACAGACAAGAAACTGAACTAGACCAACCATGCCAGTCCTCTGGCCATAATACCAGGTCTGACGATGGTGAATCCAATGATTTTGTAGCCTGCCACTCTTCTTCATCCAACTCTTCCAATTTCTCTTCACAAAGCCCTGACCCTTCCATTTTGCGTCAGAATCCAAAATTCCCCAGCGATTCATTTACGTTGTGTCTCCCCGAAACCTTTCCATCCTCCCCTGAGTCAGGAGTGTGATGGAATACTCCCTCCTCGTCTTGATGGGTGTAACCAAGAGCTGGGCACCATTCAGTACAAAACAGCCTGCTTGATGGCTACCCACCCACCGCCTACAACATCCACTCCCTCTACGACTCACCCTCAGTAGCAGAAATCTGTACCATCTACAAGATGCACTGCCACAATTTCCCAAGACTCCTCAGACATCACCTTCCCAAACCTTAACACCTACCAGTATCTCTGTGGATGCACCCATGCCACATGGACAGTAACAGTTCAAAAAAGCAGCTGAGTACCACCTTCCCAAGGACAATTACGGACGGTATCTTTAATAAATGGTATCTTTACCAACAAAGCCAACATCTTGCTAAAGAATATAGAAAAAAAGGACTATTTTTGAATATGGCTATTATATTGCATAAAGGGGAAGGGTGGGACAATTATTATAGATTCTGATATGACTCTAATTCCTCTGAAACAGAGTTAGTGTTTATTAGAAACATAGAAAATATTATTCAGCCTTTCAACGATAGTAAGGACTGCCGATGCTGGAGTCTGAGAGAACACAGTGTAGAGCTGGATGAACACAGCAGGCCAGACAGCATCAGAGGAGCAGGAAAGCTGACGTTTCAGGTCGGGACCCTTTGAAGCCTGCTCTGCCATTGAATATGATCACGGACGATCTTCCAACTCAATAACAAAAGCACAAGTTGCTGGAAAAGCTCAGCAGGTCTGGCAGCATCGTGGTAGGGAAGTCAGAGTTAACGTTTCAGGACAAGTGACTCTTCCTCAGAACTTTTCATCCAACTCAGTCCTCGGTTCTTGCTTTCGCCCCATCCCCTTCACCCCAAAAAACTGTAAGTAACTCCTCCCTGAAACCATTTAATGTTTTAACAAGCTGTTTTTATTTATTGTGAGCAGCGTCAGGCCTGTGGCACACCGCTGTTCCTCCTCTCTGCTCACCTGGGCACATGGTGGTGCAGCCAATCTTCTGAAAGGTTTGACCTTCGCAGAAGGCCCCGCCATTGAGTGGTGCTGGGTTGGTGCATGTCCTCGTCCGTTTCTGCCAGCCCCGGCCGCAGCGCGTGTTACATGAAGACCACTCTGTCCAGGTTGACCAGCCGCCGTTCACTGCAGTGGGAGGGGAAGGCGAGAGCAAAATCACGCCAAGAGACGGTCATCAGCGAGAAATGTTGATGGGTAACAGCTTACCCATCCTAAATCTGAAAATAATTATATAAATCCACCAACACAATGTTTCCTGAAGCTGTTTGAATTGGCTGCTCAGCCGTCTCCATTTTCAACTTGAACCATTCAACAACAAACACGGGCAAACCCCCTACACAAAATGATACTTTCTAAAATAAACCTCCAGCCAAGGTCATCATTATTCAAGTATCATCTTCGATGTAGGAGTTTCAGAGAGGATGAGGCCATTCAACCCCTTTCTCTGCTCAGCAATTTATCTTCTTTGTGGTTGACTGGAAGATGAACTCCCACCTTGCTCCTGCATCCTGCAATTACCCTTGCTTAGCAAAGATATTTACCTGCCTCCGTTTCCAAATTTCCAGTCGACGCTCAACAGCAGTGACTTTTTGAAGGAGGACGTTCCTGAATTTGGGAGCAGACTCTTCCCTGACATCACTCTGGAATGACCCGGCTGTAATTTCACCGTGTTCACCTCTTGTTCCGAGCTTCCCAAATCAGAATAAATGCAGGTATAGAACAGCACGGAAACAGGCCACTCACTCAACTCAACTATGCCGACCAGATATCCTAAATTAATCTAGTCCCATTTGCCAGCATTTGGCCCATATCCCTCTAAACCCTTCCTATTCATACACCCATCCAGATGCCTTTTAAATATTGTAATTGCACCAACCTCCACCACTTACTCTGGCAGCCCATTCCATACACGCACCACACTCTGTGTGGAAAAGTGTCCCTTAGGTTCCTTTTAAATCTTTCCCCTCTCACCTTAAACCTATGCCCTCTAGTTTTGGACTCACCCACCCTGGGAAAAGGACCTTGGCTATTCATCCTATCCATGCCCCTCATGATTTTATAAATCTCTATAATGTCACCCCTCAGCCTCCGAGGCTCCAGGGAAAATAACCCCAGCCTATTCAGCCTCTCCCTACAGCTCAAACCCTTCATACCCGGCAACATCCTTGTAAATCTCTTCTGAACCCTTTAAAGTTTAACACCTTCCTTCCTGTAGCAGGGAGACTAGAATTGAATGCAGCATTCCACAAGTGGCTGAACCAATGTCCTGTACAGCTGCAACACAGCATCCCAACTCCTGAACTCAAGGCACTGACCACTAAAGATATGAACAGCATGGAAGCAGGCTGTTCGGCCCAACAAATCCATGTTGGTTTACACTATAAAAGTCAACAATGGTTCCACGGAACCATAAGCTCAGCTTTTTATTCCAGAACTGAAAAAACTGAAAGAACTTCAGGTGCTGGAAATCAGAATCAAAAGCAGAAACTGCTGGAGGAACTCAGCAGGTCTGGCAGCACTGTGGAGAGAAAGCCGAGCTAATGTTGCGGTTCTGAAGAGTAGCCAGCGGACCTGAAACGTTGACCCTGATTTCTCTCCACAGATGCTGCCAGGCCAGCTGAGATTTTCAAATTTCACCATCTGTCTTGGTGAGACTTGAACCTAAGTTCCCAGGAAAAGAAAAAGGTTAGCCTGGGTTTACTTAATTACTAGTGATCACCACCACCTCATACTCTCAAAATCATTGACTCAGAAATAGCTTCTAGCTACCCAACCTTTCTCTTCAAAGCCTCAATATCTGTGTGCTGGGAAAATGGGAGTTACGAACATCCACACATTATATAGGGGTCTGAAAGAGTTAATACTGAGTTGACCCAGCACCAAAAATGACCACATCATTTGGACTAGTCAGAACAATGGCTTAGGATCCTAGAGAGAGCTAAGGACTTCCTCAATCTCAGTGACAATAGCTGCCACATCACTGTGACCTGAAGCTTGTTGCTAATATGTAACAAGCTACATTTTGTTCAATCCAAGATTCTGTTCTAGTTGGAGCGGTAAGTAATTTTCTTCTGCCACGCTAGATCAAGCAGGGTCTGTGCATCTCTCTCTACTCAACGAGGACGTTAGCAGCAAACCTACCACACAGATTGGTGTATGAGCTGCACATACAATGTACTTGGCCTTTTCAGGGGAACAGAATCAGCTCTGAGTCAGGGATCAACTGGATGGTGTCGGTGGCTCAGAAACATAACGCCTGTTATTGATTCAACCCTGGCATATCCCATGATCAATGATCAATCTGCAACTATTTGTAAGGCCACATTTTGCATGGAATTTATGAGAGAGAGAGACAGAGAGACAGGCAATCCAGGCCAACTACTCTGTCTGGTGTTTAAACATCACACAAGACTCACCCTATTCCATCCAACTCACCTTAACCTTTAATGAAATCTTTCTATTCCTTTTTCTCTCATGTTCTCATCCTATTAAAGCAGCCAAGCCATTAACCACATGGGATTCCTATGGTAGCAAGTTCCACATTCTAACCACTCCCTATATATGGGTATTTCTCACTATTTCTTCATTCAATTGATTAGTGACCACCTTGTATTTATGGTTACTTTGTACCTATCACACTCACAATGGTGCAAAACCTGCTGTGTCTGGCTCTTTCTCGAGAGCAGAGATAGTCCCCAGTTTTACTCCCCTCCAAATCCTCTCCTGAAACCCCAAACCCCTGATCCACTTTCACCTCAGATTTTCATCAAGTCTGACTGTATGCGTTGAAATCTGCTGCTTCGCCCCCACCTCCATCATGCCATTAAACACCCCCTTCACTCCACATTCCCCCAGCCCTGGTCTCCACAACATAGATGAAGTACAGATCCTTAAATTTGTCATCAAAAACTGCAGATAAAAAGGTCCAAATGGAATCTGTATTACGGGTTAAGCACTGTGAAGGAACAAGGTGCAATTATACTGGCACCATTAAACCTGTAAGCCTGGGAATTGCTGGGTGTGAAATTACAGTAACAACATTTTAATGAAATCTCTTTGCGCCCAGTTTTAAAGGTAATGCTGTCTCATTTTGCACTAGAATAGCAGACAGTGTAAAATCTGACATTTCTACTGTTCTCTCCCATTCCTGTAACTCTTCCCCCTCTTCATGAATTAACGGACGAGGGGTTATTTACAGCCCAAGAGTGATCAGCGGGTTAGAATTTTTGCAGGACTCTTGGGACTGACACAGTTCTGATGTTAAAGCTGCACGAAACAGGACAAAAAGCCAAGTGCACATTTCACAGAACCCCTACAGGGTGGAAGCTGGCCATTCAGCCCATCGAGTCCATGCCAACCCTCCAAACAGCATCCCACCCAGACCCGAACTCCTGGCCTATCCCTGTAATCCTGCATTTCCCATGGCTAACCCACCTAGCCTGCACATTACAGGGCAATTTAGCATGGCCAATCCACCTGACCCGCACATCTTTGGATTGTGGAAGGAAACTAGAGCACCCTAAAGAAACCCACACAGACACAGAACGTGCAAACTCCACACTGTCATCTGAGAGTGGAATTGAACCTGGGTCCCTGGCACTGTGAGGCAGCAGCATTAACCACTGAGCCACAGTACCACCCCATTTCATTGAAGTAATAAATATATGGCTTTCCCCACAATAATGCCAGATGTGGTTAACCCAGCTCATCGTTCACCTGAAATATTTGGCCCAAGCATTGGAAAAGGGCAATGGAACCCCCTCACACTTTCCCTGTCGATGAGCAAAAAGCAGTTGTTGGATGATTTGGTTTGATTTATTTAGTTTCATGTGCATTTTGTTACAACATACAGTGAAAATAGTTGTACATTCAGAGACAGTACCGTGGGATGGAGCAGCTTTTGAGAGGCCATAACACCATTAAGATACAGGAGCAGAATTAGGCCATTTGGCCCATTGAGTCTGCTCTACCATTCGATCATGACTGATATATTTCTCAAACCCGCTCTCCTGCCTTCTCCCCGTAACCTTTGGTTCCCCTTTTAATAATCACGATTCTATCTATTTTGGTCTTAAAGGTACTCAATGACTTGTCCCCACAGCCCTCTGTGACAATGAGATCCACAGAGTCACCACCCTCTGGCTGAAGAAATTCCTCCTCACCTCAGTTCTAAAGGGTTGTCCCTTCACTCTGAGGCTGTGCCCTCAGGTGTTACTGGCAGAAACAGTTTCTCCAGGTCCATTTTGTAGCCAAAAGTCCCCTTGCTTACCGTATACCACCACAGTGGCCGTGGTGCTACGCCTCTTGGCCACTATGTTCTTGGCTACACATGTATAGTTTGCCGTATCAGAGAGGCGGGCCTGTTTGATGATCAGGTTGTGGTCGATGGTGAGGAGGAAGTTCGAATCTTGGACTGGATTGATAACTTCATCGTTTTTTAGCCATTCCACCTGCATAAGGTAAGGAGGGAGTGGAAATGAATGGCAGCATCTCTAGGAGACATTGTCCCTGACACCGATAGCACTGTTATCAATTACATTGTTAATCACATAAAACTGATGAAGCAACTTATGGATATAGCCAAAACCTACAAATTCACAAATGGACTTGGCTGAGTTGTATCCTAAAAGCTCCCAGGTAAGAAGAGACAGATGCGAATATATTTTCATCAAACATAGCAGCACCCAAAATAGAAGCAGGAATAAGCCATTCAGGCCTTCAAAACTAGATCGTGGCTGAGCTTCTACTTCAATTGCATTTCCCTGCACTATCCCCATATCCTGTGACGTCTATAGAAATATGGAAAATAGGGAGGGGAATTATTCACTCACTCCTTCAAATGTGATCCACCATTCAACTGGATCACAAGTGGCCACTCTGTGCTGCACGGAGAATGTGTGATTGGTCGACTCTTGGATGTTGCCCTGATTTTCAAAAGGACATATAAGAGGGAGGGACACAGAGAAACAAACCCTGAAAGTTTCAAATGCAACCAGGACTCTCAAGATGAAGAAATCCTTGTGCATGTTAGCCTTCGCTTAGAGGGTTGGCACAGTGTTTAACACTGCTGCCTCACAGCAGCACAGACCCAGGTTTGATTCCAACCTTGGGTGACTTCCTGAGAGCTCTCGGCTTAAGACTGCTCAAGGTAAGAGAAATACATCAGGAAATGCATTGTTATTTCTTCCTTCTATGATCGTGACAGTCAGGGGAAGTATAATAGCACACAGGTTATGGCACGGTGGCTCAGTGGTTAGCACTGTCCCCTCACAGCGCCAGGAACCTGGGTTTGATTCAACCCTCCTTGGGTGACTTGTCTGTGTTGAGACTGCATATTCTTCCTGTGTCTGCGTGGGTTTCCTCTGGGTGCTCTGGTTTCCTCCCACTGTCCAAAGGTGTGCAGGATTGGCCGGGCTAAACTGCCCCATAGTGTCCAGAGTTGTGAGGGCTGGGGGGATTAGCCATGGTTAGTCTGGGGCTACAGGGATAGGGAGGTGGAGTGAGTCTGGGTAGGATGCTTTTCAGAGGGTCGGTGCAGACTTGATGGAATGGTCTCTGTGCACTGTAGGGGTTCTTTAACAAAACCTCAAGGCAAAGCAATAGCTCTCCCAATTACAGCATTCAGAGGGCAGGTTTCGCTTAGATACAGTGACAATGTTGTCAAACAACCTCACAGGTTTACCTCAATCACCGTTTCTCTGCTATTTTTCCCCCCACTGTTATTTATTCCATAAGATTTAAAGATGTCATTTCAGGGGTGTGATTACTAAATAATACTCGCTGCTGGGTTGTCTGTTCGACAGCTCCAAGGGAAATTCAGTGAAGCAAGCAACTTAATCTATGAAGGGCAAACAATCATTGAATCCAGAGGCAGAGAAGGAAGCTCACTAAGCAGAATTTTATTTTCATTAGGTTTAATGCATTTCTAATTAATTTGTTTCTTTTCACAAAGTTACAAGTGTTCACTGATTAATTGCCCCGACCTCGGAGGTTTTTATTCCCTTTAATCTTCTCTCGCTACATTGACTCTTATTAAAATGTGCGTTAATAAAACTGGACCCATTCAACATATTCTTTCTCATGCATAAAGGTCTTGTCTCTTTGGAGTTTACCTTTTGAATGATACTGTGCCTTGACATTCTAACCTAGCAATGTCTACAAGGCTGGGCTAGGAAGCAGTTGAGAAATATTTAACAGTAATGGGGCGGGTTAAAGAATAAATACTTTGAATGATTTGTCAATAGCCTGGTTCAGTGCAAGTCAGCTCAGCTCTTGTAACACACCAAAATTGATCTATGAAACAGCAGCATGTACAGTTTTTTTATGTTAAGTGCTACTTTCAGGAACCTTGTTATGCCTAATAATTGACAAAAGCGAAGCAAAGCTCTCCCAGGACATCTTATGACAAGCATCAGCCTGAAACTAAAGATATCCTTTTGGAGACAGGCTCGCATTTTCATACAGGGTTTTGCAGGGCAAGATGGTCAGGGGAAGGTGCGAGACAGGGCACGTGGTGATGGGGGTGAAACTGGCCATTTACTCAGAAATAAATGTGCCACATCTAACATGACCTCAGACAAGTTCTCCGTTTCTGAGCAATCACACAAGAAAATGGAGCTCTGAGTTCTTTTCCCATCATTTTCGCTCTTGGAATTGATAAAGTGAGAGGCACCACTCAGGTCTGGATTTGGGAACCTGCTCATTCTGAATGGATCAACCTCTTGACACAAACGTTTCACAAACGTGTGCTCGCTAGCAACAGTAAGTGCTCCTTCCTGGTATGTGGGTCTCAATTTAACATGGGCATTAAAATAAAGTCAGTGGGGAACTCTTGGCAGTTCACTGCTCGTGTCCAGGGTCAAACACCATTCAGATACTTGACGGTGATTTGGGATTGTCACTGAGTTCTTTCCAAGCTGTGTTTAAGCTCCACGTAAACCTCACTCCACTCTGCCTCATTGCAACCCACCTGCAATATCTTTCCATTCCTCTCTCCCACATGTTAATATCCAGTTTCCCCTTCAATGCATCCATTCTGTTATCTTTACCACCTAATGTTGCAGCAAGTTACAAATTCCCATCAGTCTATGGGTCAGGAACTATCTCTCTGAATTATTCCAAGGTTTCAGTGACTGACTTAGTAATGGCCCACTGATTTTAGACTCGCTCACAATTGGCAGCATTTGCTCGACATATATCTCATCAAACCTTTTCACAACCTCAATCAAAGTCAAACTATCCCCCACCACCAATGCTCCCTCTAAACTGCCCCTGAGGTTCCACAAGTGCCGGTCGGACTTCTGACTCGTTGGCTTCTGGTTTCAGACATCAATGTTGTGCATGTACTTCAGAGGTCTGTCTACTGGGAAAGTAAAATTGAAGGAGTATTGCCCTCCCTGGGCTTGTAATTTCAAAATGATAAGGGGTCAGTCTTTTAGGACAGGGACGAAGAGGAATTTTGTCACCCAGAGAATAGTGAACCAGTGGAGCTCTCTGCCACAGGAAACTACTGAGACCAAGGCATTGAAGACTTTCAAGAAAGATGTAGATATAGTTCTTTGGATCAAAGGGATTAAAGGCTATGGGGAGAAAGCAGAACTAGGGAAATGAGATGGGCCATAATGGTGGAGCGGGCCTGAAGGTTTACTCCTGCTCCTATATTCTCTGTCTGTATGTGTCTATGTTCTGAGACAAGATATCCAGCCTTTTCAGAGATGGCAAGAACTGCAGATGCTGGAGTCAGAGACAACACAGTGTGGAGCTGAAGGAACACAGCAGGCCAGGCAGCATCAGAGAAGTAGGAAAGTTGACGTTTCGGGTCTGGACGCTTACTTTTCTGCTCCTCTGATGGTGCCTGGCCTGTTATATTCCTCTAGCTCCACATGGGTGTTATCCAGCCTCTTCAGTGTGTTTCCTAGTTGGTATATCCTTTCATCCCAGCGTCATCATCATGAGTGTTTAAGCCCTTTCTTTCAAGTCTATTTATTTCATCAGATGCAGATTAAACGGCGCAAGTCCACAGTTACTGAAAAAGGACTGGACCAGAACGACAATCAGGGGATGGTCCTGGATCTACGAGAATACGCTTTACCTCTGCTGGTGGGACTCCTTCTGGAGGACGACACTGCAATAGAACCTCATGCTCCAGGGACACGTCTGTTCCCAGTGGTTCCTGCTCAAAGTTCTTCCTTAGGTCTGGACAGAACAAGACAAAGTCACAGTTGAATGTGTGCTAGACCAGGGCTTCTGAAAAAACGACTAAAATAATTATCATGCAGTCAAGGTGTCCCTTTATTATCACCCAGAGTCTATTTTTTACATTTTGCGTCAGCAACATGCCTGACTCCAGGAGATTTGTTTGAGGTGCACTGAGGGTGACTCTGTCTTACAAGTGACATCTAGGCCTCACTGGTCAACTTGCAATGGTGTCATGCTTCACTTTGTCCATTCAGTGTGACTGCTGCTAATACAGGCACATTGTTGAGTTTAAACAGCTGATCATAAATCATTACTTTTTAAGATGGTTATGGTTCAGGATGAGAATGGTCTTCAGGTGAAAGTGCCCGATTGGATAAAGGCTAATTACAACAGTATGAGGGCAGGAACTGAAGAAATTACACTGGGGGGCATAACTGTTTGAGGGTAAATCCACATCTGACATATAGGAATCTTTTCAAGGCCAGTTGATCAGAGTTAGGGACCGGATGGCAAGATTATGGAATCTTGCACGACATGTGATATTGAAAGGTTAGTCAAAAAGAAAAAGGAAGCTGACGTAAGGTTTAGGAAACTGAAATCAGACAAGGCCATTGAGGAGCATTTTATACATTTTTAGGAGCAAGAGGCAAGCTAGGAAAAAGTAGGCCCACTCAAGGACAAAGGAGGGAATTGATGCATGGAGCCAGAGGAAGTGGATGAGGTCCATCATGAGTACTCTATCTTTATTCAGCAAGGAGAAGAACATGGATGATGGTAAGATTAGGGAGGGGCATGTGGATATTCTAGGGACATGTTAATATTAAGGAGGAGGTGGTATTGGGTATCTGGAAAAACATTAAGGGATATATGTCCCAGGGCCTGATGGCATCTGACCCAGGATACTGAGGGAAGCGAGGGAGGAGGCAGAGGGTATTTTTGGAGGTTCTTTTCTCTCTGGCTGAAGATCTGTGACCAGTGAGTATTCTACAAGGATCAGTACTGGGACCTCTGTTCTTTGTAATATATATAAATGATTTGGATGAAAATGTACGTGGCCTGACTAGTATGCTAGCAGACAGCACGAAAATTGGTGGAGTTGTGAATAGTGAGGAGAGCCATCAAAGAATACAGCAGGATATAGGTCAGTTGGAAAGTTGGACAGAGAAATGGCGATGGAGTTTAATCTGGACAAGTGTGAAGTGATGCATTTTGATAGGTCAAATGCAAGAGAAAGTTAGCAGTAAATGGCAGGGCCTTTATTGATATACAGAGGGATCAAGGGGTGCCAGTCCATGGCCCCCTGAAAGTGGCAATACAAGTGGATAAGGTGGTAAAGAAGGCATATGGCACGCTTACCTTCATCGGTTGGGGGATTGAGTACAAAAGTTAACAGATATGTTATAGATGTATAAAACTTTAGTTAGGCCTTATTTGAGTATCATGCACACTATAGGAAGGATATGGAGGCTACGGACAGGGTGTGAAAAGGTTTACCAGGATGGTGCCTGGTTTGGAGTGTATCAGCTATAATGAGAGGTTGGACAAACTTGAATTGTTTTTGCTAGAGCGTCAGAGGTTGAGGGGCAAACTGATAGAAGTATATAAAATTATGAGAGGCATGGGTAGGGTGGATAGTCAGTCATTTTCCCCAGGGTGGAAATGTCAAATACTAGGGGACATAGGTTTAAAGTGAGAGAGGGAAAGATTAAAGGAAATGTGACAAAAAGTTATTTTACACAGAGGGTGATAGGTGCCTAGAACATGGAGCTGCTCAAAGCAGATACAATAGCAATGTTTAAGAGCATTTGGAGAGAAAGATGAACAGGCAGGAAATAGAGGGATATGGAGCAGGTGCCAGGAGATGGGATTAGTTTAGAATGGCATTATGATCAGCACAGACATGGTGAGCCAAAGGCCCTGCTCCTGATCTGTACTGTTTCATGTTCTATGAAGTTTTCTACCTGTCAGAGAAAAGTAGTTTTGAAAGAATTAAGAATTGAAAGACTTGCATTTACTTAGCACCTGCCATGACTGCAGGGTCATCCCAAAATATTTTCAGTCAATGCAGTAATCTTGAAGTGTCCTAAGTGTTTGCAATGGTTTCTGAGCTGCACAGTTTCAGGCCCAAGTTACACCTTGAGTACAGGGACTTTGGCTGAAACACCAGCGCAGGACGGAGGGAGTGCCGCACTGTCAGAGGCACCATCTTTTGTGTGAGATATTAAATTGAGGCCTTCTGGTTGATGCAAAAGGTCCCATTGCATATTTTCGAAGAAGAAGAGAAGAGCTCTCCCCAGCGTCCACACCAATATTTAACCCTGAATGCAAATGACAAAAAAAGTTAAATTATGACCCCGAGGTAACAAGGTGTGGGGCTGGATGAACACAGCAGGTCAAGCAGCATCATAGGAGCAGGAAAACTTGACGCTTCGGGCCTAAACCCTTCATCAGAAATTGGATTCTCCAGCATCTGCAGTACCTTTTATCTCTAATTAAATTATGACCCCCCTGCTGGTGAAGGAATGTGTTGTGTGCAAACTTGGCTGCCATACATTACAATAGCGACCGCATTTCAAACAAATTCACTGGCCTGCAGTAGTCACGAAAGGGGGTATATAAGTGCAAAAAACATAGAGAATGCTGGAGAAACTCAGCAGATCTGGCAACATCTGTGGAGAGAGAAAGCAGAGTGAATGTTTCAAGTCCAGCATATCTCTTCCTCAGAAATAAATGCAGCTGTTTGATATTCCTTTAACACTAAGAAATAGGCAATCAATTGGCAGCCCTATAGCTACCCTCATTCAACAGCAGATCCTGTTTTATTTGAGTGGTGCAATGTCACAGAATGCGATTCTGTAGGATTTCCCCCTACACTTGAATCCCACCTTTTTTTTTAATCGTTTTGAATTTATCGTCAATGCTGGAAGGAGCAACTGAAATAAATAGACTGGAAAAAGTTGTTCAACCTCGCAGCAGTGAAAGATAAATGGATCACCTTTAAAGATGTTATGCTGAGTTTGCAGCACTGGATAAGATACACTCTCTAAATGACAAGCTCAGACCAGACTCACAAGATGATAAGCAGATCAGAAAACTGATTAAAATTGAGACAACAAGGGGGAAAAATAGCCCTTACAATTCCTGAAAGGCAAAGGAATGGTGTGAGCAATGGGTTAAAGGCAAGAATTTACAGGAACACATTAAAAGGATCATTGGAAAGGTTAGGAGGGTGAGAAAAGCAGCAGAGGTTGAACAGAACAGTGCGTCATAATCAGCAAAAATGTAGTCAGACAAAGGTAAAAACCAGAAAAGAAAGAAATTGTCTGTAACTGAGGACAAGCAGAAAATGGTAAATATTCTAAATGAATTCTCCATTCAAGTATTCACAGGGGAAGACAGACCCTCTTCTAGCAAAATATAATCAATGAGCTGTTATACAAGAGATGGAAATCTGAGACAGGTGGATCGATCTTAAAACAGATAAACCCCCTGGGACAGATGATATTTATCCCAGAGTGCTGAAAAGACTAGAGGGTTAATTTGCAAAACACTAACAGTCATTATGAAGCAAGCAGATGACAGCAGGAAGGATTGGTTAGAGGTTAAAGCAGCATTTGCAGTCAAAAGGGGCAACAAGACAGAGACAAGAGACTCCAGGCCTGTTTAATCTGTCTTCACTCCCATGTTAAACAGTGAAATCACACATCAGGTAGAACCATGAGGATTCTCTGTACAGTAACATCAATGGTGTGAGGTGTACTTTGACTAAAGGTTTGCTGAGTTTGAGGAAGTGACAATAAGCCAAATAGGGAGTCTACGAATGAGGTGTACCTCCGATTACAGTAGGTTTTGTTTTGACAAAGTTGCACATGAAAGACTGTTAATTAAAATCTAAGCTGTGAGGATTCAGTGTAAGCTCTAGGAATGGGTAAAAATAAACTGGCTGAAAGTTAGGAAGAAGCAAGTTATCTTTAGTGATGTTACATACAAGGACTTCATGACTTGCATGGAATTTACATTAAAACTGTATCCCAGCAACATTGTGTGGAGATATCCAACTGCATTCCACCAAGGAGTTAACACCTCAGGATATTTACAATAGGAGAGAATATTGGCAAAAGGACAGCAGAGGAAACCAAGAATATTGCAGTCTCTTTCTGCTCAAACCATGTGAACAGTTCCTCTCGCTGCGATCCTTGGCAGAATCGGGGGAAACCACCATGAAACGACCACATTAATAACATCAGTTCAAACATTTCCCCTTGAAAGGACAGAGAATTGGAGTGTGCAGTGAGAGTGAGGTGAGAAGAGAGAGAGGGAGCAGTGTTTTTGATCGCAGTCAGTTTTGAAACACAAACTTCCAAATGTTGGCCCTCCCTTTTAAGATTTACCCAGTGAACTACACTTTTCAGACAAAAAAATTGAAAACGAAATCAGCTGTGTATCCCACAGTCTGTCTTGTAGACTCTCAACAACTGCAAAGATTAACATTTTTGCTTCTAAAGGGAGAGGGGAATAAAGGGGAAAGGGGGAAAAGTAGAGAAAGAGGCAAGTTGGGTGGGAGGAAACTCATGTGGAAGTGAACACCAGGTATAGACCTGATGGGCTGAATGGCCTCTATGCTATGTGATGCGTTTGTACGGTGCCTGATATCAGACTGTTAAGGAAAGCCAAAAACACACAATCTCCTTCTAACGGCTGCTGCCTATTGATGGTTATTGCACACTTCAACCGAGTGGCCATCTGCTGTGACTGGGCAAAGTCAGTGGGTTATTAGATCACAAATATCATCACTGCTGGCTCTGATCCTTACCCTAACACCTAACTTTGCAGAGCTGTACATTCTGGAAAGACGTAATGGGTAGGATCACTTTAATGACTGGAATCTGGGCCAGCTGGATCTCATTGACTATGAGATCCTTGATTGAGGTTGTTAGCCTGGGCCAATCAGGGAGCCCTGGCTGACAGGTATAAGGAGGAGATTGCCCACCAATGCTCTCACTGCCTTTCGGAGGGGGTGGGCACTACTGGGAGGATGGAGAGCTTTATTTCACCCTCCAACTTTGATTTAGTCCCTACCCTCCTCCTTCACTTTTTGTCACATAAGCATCAGCCTTGTCGGGCTTTGCTTGTTCCTGGTTCACTGGCCACATGGGTGTTTTCCTGGTGGTGGAAATACTGAATGATGTTTTTGCTCATGGTGCCTTTACTGAGTCACTGCACTCACACAACAGGGGCGCTATGGGGGAATTAAGATATAAATAGGAGATTCGGAGAGTCTCCTCAATCTAGGTACTGGCTCTGAGCTGGCTGGTCAGAACCCTTGTACTGAGCACATATAAGGGGTGACTTGGTGACACAATACTCGCCCGCTTGGAGTCATTGCAAACACCGTGCCCCATTGCTTATTCCAACAACCCTCACTACCCACCCTCACCTAATCCAGCCTAGAGGTACACAACCTCTTCTTGCTGAGATTAACACACTCAGCTCTGAGCTGGGATGGAATATTATATGAATGCAAAACATTTGTCTGGCTGAGTAGCACTCTCGATTATTTTGATAAATAGCTTAAAGTATTTGCTAGAGGTGAAGAGCTCTGTGAAAGTTTTCTTTTCAACGCTCATCTTAGATCTAGTGAAATGCATTGAGCTTTTAAAGCTGACTTGTCCTTTTGTCCCTGAGAGAGATTTTAGGACTTTGTGTCACTCCATTCAGGAGTTGAGCCCTTGGGAAAAAAAACAGCTATACATGCGAGCCCTGGGTTCTGTAAAGGAAACCTTTGGTGGGCTTTGAGCTGAGTGTTTTCAATTTGTGTCAGTGCTCTGAAATGGATGTGGCAAAGCAAAGTGTGCAGCAGAGGGCTGGAACTATAAGAGCTGCTCTGAGTCATCTGGTGTCTAAGGGACACCTGGGAGTGATTACTGACCACTAATCTGATTGAGGGGTCCAGCTGATGTCACTAACTGCATGAGTGAACTGTGAATGGTTTATCACTGTCAAATGAACCCTGAAATTAGATTAACTGCAGATTTCTAATCGCTGTCTGGCATTCTGCTCTTACGTAGCATTATATACTGCATTAATTTCATTTCTGTTACAGGGGTGCTGCTACATTTTTGGTCCTCTATCTGCACTGGAGAGAGAGAGAGACAGAACATGAGGGAGAGAGAGACCGGCTGGAAAAACTCATCATTTTGGAGATCTCAAAATGAATTGAATCCAGGAAACAATCTATGGAAGGGTAGAGAGGAAGGCACTGGATTATTGAGGTGAAACATAGGGGGTTGAGGGAGGTGGTCTGGGGTAAGGGATGTGGGTCACCAACATTTACCCAGCGGAGACCTGTGCTGACCACACCTTGAGGAGGGCATGACAGAGGATGTTAGTTTAATGGTGATGAGACTGGGCATTAGTATTGCCAAAGAAAAGACACATTTTGTCAAAGCTTTTCATCTTGCAGCCATTACGACATTCTGCAAGAATACCAGATCGAGGGGGAAACCATACAGCATGACAGGAGAGTGCTGATTCATTGGCAAGCAGCAAATGTAAACAAAACTTGGCTATTAACTGTCAATCAGCATTAATGGGCGTACTCTCCATGACCACACCTCTGGCTAAGTGAGGTTTAGTGGCATGATCATTAGACTGTTAATCCAGTCAACCAGGTAATATTCTGAGCATCTGGTTTCAAATCCTGTCATGGCAGATGGTGGAATTTGATTGCAATAAAATGTCTGGAATTAGGAGTTTAACAATAACCATGAAGGCATTGTCTATTGTTGGGGAAAAAAACCCATCTGGTTCACTAATGTCCTTTAGGGAAGGAAACTGCCATCCTTACCTGGTCTGATCTACATGTGAATCCAGACCCACAGCAATGTGGTTGACTCTTAACTGCCCTCTGAACAATTAGGGATGGTCAATAAATGTTGGCCCACATCCCATAGATGAATTAAAGGAGTCCACTTGCCAACCAATGCTACTGCGAAGGGACATGGTATCAAAATTGGAGCAAGCCCCTGCCACAGTAAAATTAAGAAATACTTCTCCGTCCAAATGGTCCTGAGGAGACTTGATCAGGTGGATCTGGAAAGGATGTTTCCTTTTGTGGCAGAATCTAGAGCTAGGATTCTAGGTTCTAAAAATAAGGGATCTCCCATTTAAGACTGAGGTGAGGGCACTTCTTCTTCTCTCAGAGGGTTGAGAGTCTTTGGAATTCCCTTCCATTGCACCATAGAAAGCATCCCATCCAGACGCATCGCAGCATAGTTTAGCAACTGCTCTTCCCAAGACCTCAACTAACTACAGAGAGCTGCGAACACAGCCCAGTCTATCACACTAACCAGCCTTCCATCCATTGACTCCATCTATTCTTCCCACTGCCTCGGGAAAGCAACCAACATCATCAAAGACCCCTCCTACACTGGTCTTTCAATTTGCTGTTGGGCAGAAAACTATAAAAGTTTGAATACATGTATGAACAGATTTAACAGCTCCTTCCCCACTGCTATCAGATTTTTGAATGGCCTCTCAAATATTATTTCTGATCTCACTCTCTGCAGCTGTAACACTTTATTCTGCACTCTGTTCTGCTACCCTCACGCACTTTGTATGGTACGATCTGCCAGTATAGCACGAAGAACAATACTTTCCACTGTATCTCAATAGATGTTAGAACAATCAATCAATCACTCAGTCTCAAAAGGTAATGGTGCAGAATCTTTGAAATCTTTTTAAGTCAGAGGTCGATAGATTCTCAAAGACCAAGGGGATGATAGATTGACGGGTGATTTGCAGGAATGTAGAGTCGAGACTGAAATCGGATCGGCCATGATTGGCTCGAAGGGCAGGGTGGCCTATTCTTGTTCCTAGATTGTACAAAGGGTAGTCGAATTTTAGCACTCTCTCCTGCAAATGACATTTGATCCAAGATAAACTGTCAGTTGTACATCCGTGGTTGATAGATGTTTGTTAGCCAATGGTATTAAGCAGTAAGGGACAATGACAGGTCTATGGAATCCAGTTGTAGATCAGCAGTTATCTAATGAAATAACGGATGGGATTACAAACTGAGGTTAAATGTACCCCCCCTCGCCGTGACTTGCCCCCATGCTTCAGTCAGTAATTGACTGATATATGCATGCTGGTGATGCACTGTATGTCTACACCAACTGGAAAAGGCAAGAGGTCTCAGCTGGATGGTGATTGACTGTTAGCTAAACAGCCTATTTTTTCAAAAATCCAATCTCCAATACTTTTACATCAGTCAGAGAGAAATGTTTGGAGAAAATGACAAAGAAATATTGTATTTTAATGTCCCTGTGATTTTTCTCCAGGGTTGTACACATCAGTGTCCGTGAGATTAACCTCAAATTCCTGGAGGCTACAGGCCAAACCTGCAGGGTCAGTAACTTTAATTCAGTGGAACAGGCTCAGGTGGGAGCTAACTGGTTTTTATCCTGATGCTACATCCTTCGGTTTGTTTAAGAAGAACACTGGGAAATTAATCTCGCAATTTCTCTAACAATCCAGCAAGCTCCATGCTTGCCCATGAAACCTCATTATCGAAGTTGAAGAAACATTTGGCCGTCAATGCCTTCTCTTAAGAACTCAACTATTTCTCTTTTACAGTGTTCTGATTCTGGCCACAAGGTATTACCTGATTTCTAAGCCAAGAGGTAACAAGAACAGAATTATACCGAATTCAGGAGTGGAGGTGAATGGGATTACACCCTCTGTCAAATTAGCAACTGTTTCAGACAAACACAACACTGTCTGAAACGTACTGCTTGCGAGCGTGGTGTAGGCAGGTCCAACTGAGGCATTCAATAGGGTATGAGATGATTATTTAAATAGAAATCTTTTGCAAGGGTAGAGGGAATAGGCAGGAGCAAGGCACTAAGTTGTAATGCTCATTAGAGAGCTGGTGCAGACATGATAGGCCAAATAGCCTCCATCTCTACTATAACTGGGATTCTGTGACAAAATTTTACTTTGACTTCTAGAACCCATTGTGTCTCATTGTTTCCAATGGAATCATAGAACGATCTCTCACCCTATAGAACCCTGGACGTTCGGTTGTCAAGTAAAACAAAGACATAAATCAATAGATTTTTGAGTAGTAAGGTAATAATGAGGTGGGGGCCAGATGGGAGTTGAGGTAGATCTACCATACTAGCTTATTGAATGCTGGAATAGGTTTAAGGGGCAGAATGGTGTATTTCAGCTCTTACTGCTAACCTAGGACACCAGCAAATTGAGGTCAGATGAAGGTATGTCACATTTTGACTTTCAGCTCCAGGAGAAGATGATAGTTTATTGTTTTAGATCACTCCACTTGTGTAGTTCCTAATCAAAATAGGACTTGGCTAGATCTCCTTCTGGCAATAAGCATAACTAAGGATCATCAATACAAGATGGTCACAAAGTAATCCAGTAGGGAATTCAGAAGAGACATTTTTTACCCAGCAATTAGTGGGAATGTGAAACATGCTACCATGGGGAGTGGTTAAAGTGAGTAGGACAGATCTATGGCTGGCAAACGAAGGAGTAGGTAATAGAGAGAGAGAGATTTAACTGAAGAAAGATAAGAGCAACCTCAAGTGGGGCTCGTTGGGCCAATGGCCTCATTTGGTGATATTTATTGTTTGTAACAGTTCAGCTGGTTAAGCAATATCCAATGGGAAACAGAACCTGAAAGGACAAATGTACAGGCAGGTGGGATTTGAACAAAGAACTTCTGGGTGAAAGATGTAGCATAAACGTAACGAGGTCAGCCAGCTTGAGTCCCCTAATTGGGGGTGTTAATCTGGTTCAATCAGGGAGCCCTGGCTGACATAAAAGGGTGAATGTTATGGATATTGAGGGGCTGAATAAGTGACTCAGTGCGAGGCAGTGCTATTGTCAAAGGCCGTGCATTTGTAAATAAGGGGTGATTGGTGATGGGGATTCCAGCCTCTGAAGAGTTATTTCAAAAGGTAGCGACACTGGTATTGTGCAAGAGAAGAGCCCCCTGAATGGCCTGCCATTCCATTGTGTGGCAGAACACAAGCGCATAATGAGATTTGCCTCTCTACTGGAAACAAAAGCCTACCTCACCTGGCATTTCCCAAGGTCTCCCATCCACGTATCAACCAAGTCTAATTAACTCCTGAAATGAGACACTTTCTGACGGACTTTGCAGGTTCAAATCCAGTTAATACCAAGTGCGTTCATCTCAAATGGAGAGTACAGAACAAATGGCCTTAGTATGGGAGCTCACTTCCTGAATATAGCAGTTGTCAAGTGTCAAGGGGATGATAAGATTGGAGTTAGCAGAGGAAGGGCTCAGGTTGGTCCAGGATTGCTTCTGAATATTATTTGTTCTGAATGCCTCCTGCGATTCTATTGCGCTTCGGATGAAATTGGGCCAGAACAGGGGGGAGAGAAAAGAGGAAAAAGTGATTTATTTTATCAGGGGATATGGGCATCACTGACATTTATTGCCCGTGATTTCCAAAAATAAGTTGCGCAGACAGCACCGAGCAACACTATAAATTCTTGTTTATGGCAAGGAGCCCACCCTGGATGGTGAGATGTGTAATGCAATATGAGGGTATACCCACAGGCAATGCGGACGTATGCTCTCCTGCTCTTGGTCGTTCCTGATGCACTCCAAGCGACGCACTGACACCAGAAGTCTTCCAAACCAAACAGCTCCTCCACCTGCTGCCGAGAGACCTCGATATGAACTTCCCGAACCACCAGCCCTGCACAAGGAAAAAGAAAGATTACACAGAGCCCAAGGTTTGTGACGTACGACAGTGCAGCAGCCCATACATTCCCGTGCAACAACGGTTGACTTTCTAACTTCTAAACCTTGCTCGCTTACAATTCTTTGCCATCACCCAGCCTGACAATCCAGTCAGACCTCACTGTGCTGTTTATTCTCTGATTTCCTCATCGCACAGCTCACAAATTTGCCGTAACACTTCAGATACTGACATATCAATTTGAAATGCCTCGTCTGTCGACGTGGAGGCAAGATGTGCCAACCATTCTCTGCACAGTGATCTAAACTGCCAACTGTTTCCAACGGCAATGGTTGAAGGAATTATGTTAGTCACTGAAAAAAAAACCCACTCTGGTCTTTCTTGGGTTCGTGCTTCATAATCTCTAGCACGTACTTTTTGACAAAAGGTTTATAACAGTTTTACACATAAACAAGCATCTACTTCTAAACTTGAGCAGCTCTCCTGTGATATTACTTCTTGGTAATTGGAAGATGCAACATTTTATCACGACTGGGGTTTTTGCACCTTTTAAGCCACTCACCATCCTGCCTTGGAAATTTATCGCCATTCCTTCAGCGTAGCTGGGTAAAAATCCTCAAGCTCCCTCCGTACTGACATTGTAGGGTTACCTACAACTGCAGCAGTTCAAAATGGATGCTCACCACCACTGTCTCCAAGGGGCAACTAGGGATGGGTAATAAACGCTGGCCCAGCCAGCAATGCCCATTTCCCATGAATGATTTAAAAAAAGGAATGAATACATATTCCAAGGCTGATCTATATCCACTTAAAGCCATAAAATCTAATTGTTTTTAAGAACATGTTCAATTAGTACATGGCCAGTGAACTGCAGAGAATGGAATGCACTCATTAATTTCGGGTTATGAATCACAAAAGCGCTGCGATTTCAAAATTGCTACAATGTGAGATGTATAGGGTGTGTGTCTGTATGTATTATCATATTGTCCAAAGAGGCTTAGATTCTGGGGATGATAGTGGTGTCACGTTAATGTTATGGTACAAATTAAATGACAGGCTCAGGCTAACTCCCCTGGGACGTGGTTCAAACCTTACCAAGGTATTTGCTGGAATTGAATTCGATGGATAAAATCTGGAATCGAAAATAGTTCCAGAGTAATTAGGGACGGGCATCGAGTGTGATGTTCATATTTCATGAATGAATTCTATAGAAAAGTTAATGGATTCCAATATGCTATAGGGAAAAATAAGTTACTCACAACAACGTGGCTATACTTGAATGTGGTTCAATCTCTCAGATGACTCCTGTTAACAGGACAAGTAAGGGTTCAGTGGGTTGAAGCGTTCCCTACCTCTGAGTCCAAAGGCTTAGGTTCAAGTCAGGGGTGTGTCATAAGATGAGGAATTTGGGAAATATCTGCCAGGATGAGTTACAATCATGACTTCACTTGGCTATCCATATCGGCTTGCTCTTTGCTTGTGTTGTTGAAAGTTTTCACAGTTCACGCAAGACTGATATTGTCAGGATTGTCCTATGAGGACAGATAAGTTTGACTGGGCTTGTATTTACTAGAATTCAGAAGGATGAGAGGGGGCCTGATGGAATGGTATAACATTCTAACAGAGCTGGATAGACTAGATACAGGAGGAGGTTTCCCTTAATGGAGGAGTCTACAGCCAGGGGACACAGTCTCAGGATATAGGTTGGGCCATTTAGGTCTGAAATGCTAAAACATTTCTTCACTCAAAGGCTTGAGACCCTGTGGAATTCTCTACCACATATGTGGAGGCCAAATAACGGAATATATTCAAGAAAGAGATAGATCATGTTTTGGATATTAAAGCCATCAAGAAGTATGGGGAGTAAATGGGAATATGGAAATGAGATAGAAGATCAATCATGATCATGTTTAATGGCAGAGCAAGGGCGAATGGCTTATTCCTGCTCCTAGTGACTTGGAGGGGAACTTGCAGCTGGTAGTGTTCCCATATATCTGTTGCCCTTGTCCTTCTAGATAGAAATGGTCGTGGATTTGGAAGGTGCTGTTTGAGGATCTTTGGTGAATTTCTGCAGTGCATCTTGTAGATAGTACACACTGCTGCTACTGAGTGTCGGTGGCGGAGGGAGTGAATGCTTGCGGTTGTAGTGCCAATGAAGCGGGCTGCTTTGTCCTGGACGGTGTCAAGCTTCTTGAGTGTCATTGGGGCTGCGCTCATCCAGGCAAGTGGGGAGTATTCCATCACACTCCTGACTTGTGCCTTGTAGATGGTGGACAGGCTCTGGGGAGTCAGGAGATGTATATGATTATGAGCGGCATGGACAGGTGGATAGGAAACAGCTGTTCCCCCTAGTTGAAGGGTCAAGAACAAGGGCATACAATTTTAAAGCGAAAGGCTGGAGGTGTAGAGGGGATTTGAGGAAAATGTTTTTCACCCAGAAGTTGGGGTTGGAGTGCACTGCCTGGGTGGGTATCATAGTACAGAAGAGGCCATTTGGGCTGTCAAATCTGTACTGCCAAATAGTTGAGACAGGAAATCTCAAAACCTTTATAAAGTACTTGGATGAATGCATGAAGCGTTATAACATTGAAGGTTATGGACCTATTGTGGGGAAGTGGGACTGGTGTAGATGGTGGTGTGTTTTTGGCAGCACAGACTCAATGGGCCAAAGGGCCTATTCTGTGTTGTATGATTTTATGCTCAGCAATGTTCATGTTAAGCTGTGCACATGTGCAGTCCAGCAACTTTGGAATATACCAAACAGGCCCTGTAGCAGGTGAAATAACCATGAAAAATAAATTTTCGAAATATGATGTATTGAAAATGTTGAATACGGAGAGCACATTTTACAAGGACAACAGAGCAGTGATTACAGGTCTCAAATTAACGTGGCTGGCAAACAACCCAAAATATTATGACTTCAAACTCACTCTGTGAAACAGCAGCAAAAGCTGATTTAATAATAACTTTAAACAGAGAATTGGATAACTGTTTGGCAGTGGGGTGGGAAGGGTCAATTGAACTTCTTGCTTTATTACCATATAAACAGGGCATTCTGAAATATCATTCAAATTCAGTCTAGTGCCCTCAGTAACCAGGTACTCTGAGAATTCATTAACCAACACAATGCATGATCCAGAAAAGCCATTGAGAGATTTATAAAGGAGAGAAGAACAAAGAGAGGTCATTTTTCAGAAAAAAACAACCTGCATTTCTGTAACACGGTGAAAACTCCCAAGTGAACACTGAAACAATATTTAACAACCACATATTTAACAGGCACAAGGGTGGGTGACCAAAAGCTGACTTAAAGTCGGAGGTTTTTGAGGAGCATTTCAAAGGAGGAGAGAACGGTCTAGATGGAATGACTTGGGGGTGAATTTGAGGACTTTGTATGGCCACCAATGGCGAAACAATTAAAACCAGCTATGTTGCTGAAGGCAGAATGAGAAGAATGTGGCTATCTCAGAAAGATGAGCATCTGGAGGAGACTTCAGAGGTCAGGAGGAGCCAAGCCAGGGGTGAATTTGAAAATGAGGATGAGAATTTTAATTTAAGATCTTGCTTAACTGGAACCTAATGTGTGTCAGCGAGCACAGAGGGTGATGGATGATTGGTGAGCAGGACTTAGTAGGAGCCAGATCATGGGCAGCAGAGTTTTTAATAACTACAATACAAAGCATGCAGAATAGGGATGGCATGGTGGCTCAGTGGTTAGCACTGCTGCCCCAGGGACCTGGGTTCAATTCCAGCCTCGAGTGACTGTGTGGGTGGAGTTTGCATGTTCTCCCTGTGTCCATGTGGGTTTGCTCTGGTTTCCTCCCACAGTCCAAAGATATACAGGTTAGGGTGGATTGGCCATGCTAAATTGCCCCATAGTGTTCAGGGATGTAAGATTTTAGGTAGATTAGCCATGGTCAATGCGGGGTTACAGGAATAGGGCTGGGTCTTGGTGGAATTCTCTTCAGAGGGATGGTGTTGACTTGATGGGCTGAATAGCCTGCTTCCATACTGTAGGAATTCTAGTTTGAGGGGATGCTGCACTATCAGAGGAACTTGCTGCATGATCCAACCTTCTCAGATGGGAGTTTGCACATTCTCCCCAGATCTGTGTGGGTTTTCTTCGGGTGCTCCAGTTTGTGAGGTTAGGTGGATCGGCTATGCTAAATTGACAGTAGTGTCCAGGGAATGGAACCTAGGTGGATTAGCCATAGGAAATGCAGGATTCCAGGGATAGGATAGGGGGTGAGAGTTTGGGTGAGATTGTCTTTGGAGGGCTGCTGTTGACTTGATGGGCCAAATGGCCTGCTTCTGCACTGTAGGGTTTCTAGGACTAACCAGAGGCATCATGGAATAGTCAAGCCTTGTGAATAATGGTACAAGTGAGGGCTTCAGCAGCAGATGGACGGAGTGGGGCGATATGACAGCGATGGAAATAGCCAGCTTTACTGGTGGTGCAAATGTGAGGTTAGAAGCTCATCTCAAGACGTGACAACTTTTGCTTTAGAATCAAAAGTGGTCATATGGCACCCAGTAAGATCCCAGCAACAACAGTGAGATGCCATGTGCTAAAGTGAGGAATAGATGGGGAGTCCCGACCATTGGGGAATGTTCCCTTTCTGCAAACAATGCAGTGGGACCTTCACACAGTCTTGGACCAACAAACAGCCCTGATGTGACATGTTCTCGGAGAGACAGTACACTCAATAATGCAGCCCATACTCAGCACTGCCTGGATCTGTCAATCTGTAATTATTTGCTTGAATCCTGAGCTGGGGTCATGAACCTATAACCTTCTGGTTTAGATAACTGAGGCATTTTGACATAACTCAAGACTGGGGACAGGGGAATCAGTCTGTTGCCATTTCTTTTCCTGCTGAATGTCTTTTGAGAAATTCATGTGCAAAACCCAACACAAGTTGCATCACAAATTAATTAGCAATGGGACTGGGTAGGCAGCTAAAAAATTACATCAGTCCTCTGGTGTACAGTTTCAACAGAAACCATCAGACCTATCAAATAACTTACTCTTTATTTACTCAGCAGAGTAACCTGGATACATTTCCCAAAGACAATTGTCTCTAATGTATTTTAGATCTACACTAATGCATCCGGTCTCTACAGTTCAGTGCTGTCACAAGTAACAAGCCTTGGATTCAGGGAGTGAAGTGCCAGCCCCTCAAGCTGAGGAAATAAGGAGAAAAAAAATCTCTTTACAAAATTCACTGCAAATTCTTCTGTGCACCTTCACTTGATGAATAATTCTATAAAGAAAGGGCAGTATGCAGCAATCTGTTGCAAACGTATCATCATCTTATGCGCATGCTAACTCCCTCCCTAAACCTCTCTACCTCATTCTCCTCCCTCAGAACTCTGCTAGAGGTCTTCCTCTTTGAGTAACCATCTGGCCAGTTGTTCTCATGTCTCTGCCTTTGCCTTGGCATCACATTTTGACTGAGGCTAGTAAAACATGCTTTGCGACATTAAAGGTGCTAATACAAATGCTAGTTACAATCCCTACTGTGTGGAAGCAGGCCATTCAGCCCATCAAGTCAGCACTGACCCTCCAAAAAGCATCCCACCCACCCTTTCCCTATAACTGTGCATTTTCTTATGGCTAATCCACTTAGCCTACACAGCCCTAGACACTATGGCCAATTTAGCATGGCCAATCCACCTCACCTGCACATCTTTGGACTGTGGGAGGAAACTGGAGCACCTGGAGGAAACCCCCACAGACACAGGGAGAATGTACAAACTCCACACAGACATTCGTCCAAGGATGGAATCGAACGGGGGTCCCTGGCGCTGTGAGGCAGCAGTGCTAACCACTGAGCCAATGTGTTACTTTCTCTCCCAATATTTATACAACATTATGACAGTAATTTCAATCCTCTACTTAAATAATCTTTGCTTCTGAGGGTTTGATTCTTTTTCATGTACAATGCAAGAGTTCAAAAGACTTCCATTAATATTCACTTTCAGACTCTGTAATCTGAGGATAGATTGCAAACGCAGTAATCTTGTTGACTTTACTCCTTGTGTCCTTGGGATTGCTCAAATCATTGGAACTATTCCGTCTTTTTATTCCATACAAGAGCGTCACACCAATCTCTCCAGGGACAGAAATTTAGAAACAATTACAGATTACAGAGGATCCACAAAATGTCACTCTCTTTAGCAGTTTGAAATCAATACTTTAATGACAGAATTGCTTTCCTGCAAAGTTTAAATTTTCAGCTCTGGATAATAAACCATTGTTATTACCTTGAGTACATGATCCGAAAGGAGGCAAATTCAATAATAAGTTTCAAAAGGAAATTGGATAAATACGTAAGGGGGAATATTTGAAGGGCGGAAGGGAAAGTGGGACTAATTTGATTGTTCTTTCAATGATCTAGTACAGGCACAATGGGCAAATGGCCTCCTTCCTTGCTGTTTCATTGCATAATTTTGAGAAGCCCCATGCCAGAAGTCACCCTGAGGAAATCTGCTCACATGACGGACACACCCATCCACTGCTGAACTAAGAGACCATTGGGTGCAGGTGCATAGTTCTTTGAAAGTGGAGTCGCAGGTAGATAGGATAGTGAAGAAGGTGTTTGGCACGCTTGCCTTTATTGGTCAGTGCATTGAGTGTAGGGGGTGGGGAGGTCATGTTATGGCTGTACAGGACACTGGTTAGACCAGGTTTGGAATACTGCATTCAGTTCTGACCTCCTTGCTATTGGAAGGCTATTGTGAAACTTGAAAAGGTTCAGAAAAGATTTACAAGGATGTTGCCACTTTTGGAGGGTTTGAGCTATAGGGCGAGGCTGAATGAAGTGGGGCTGGGGAATGAGCTGCGCGAGGAAGTGGTGGAGGCTGGTAGAATAACAACATTTAAAAGACATCTGGATGGGTATATAAATAGGAAGGGTTTAGAGGGAGAAAAGCCAAATGCTGGCAAATGGGACTAGATTTATCTAGGATATCTGGTTGGCATGGACAAATTGGACCAAAGGGTCTGCTTCCATGCTGGACATCTCTATGACTATGACACCTAAAAAAGACTCTACCCATCATCCCCATCACACCATCTGACAGTTTGCTAAATCATCCTATTGCCTCTGGACCCTATTGACTTCCTGAAGAACTTTCTGGCAAAGCTTCTTGATTAGCACTTCATTAGTTTGTATCTCCATCACTCATCACACACCTCAGTTTGAAGCAATGGATCTGGATCATTGCACATAATTTTGGTCACCTTACCTGAGGAGAGATGTAGTTGTGTTACAGGTAGTTCAGAGGAGGTTCACACAATTGATTCCAGAGATGAGGGTTTTGAACAGAGATTGAGCAGTTTAGGCTGATAGTCTCTGGAGTTTAGGAGAGCGATAGGAGATCTGATTGAGGTATATAAGACACGAAAGGGGATTGGTAAAGTGGACTTAGAAAGGATGTTTCCTTATGTGGGCCAATCTAGAATGAAAGATCATAGTTTTAAGATAAGGGGTAGCAGATTTAAAACAGAGATGAGAAGAAATTTACGTTCCCAAAGGTTCGTGAATCTGTGGAATTCACTCCCTCAGAGTGTGGTGGGTGGCGGGACATTGGATAAGGAGATAGATAAGACTTTTAATTCATAACAGGTTCAAAGGTTACGACAGTGGTTGGAAAGTGGAGGTGAGACTGAGATGAGATCAGCCACGATTGTTTCAAATGCAGGAGCAGGCTCGATAACCTTGAATGCCTCCTCCTGCTCCTGGTTCTTCTGTTCTTAATGTTACGCACATTACCACAATATTTACAAACCCACAGGAAAAATCTGTTTTTCTCTCTTCACAGATGCTGTCAAACCTGCTGACTTTCTCTGCCACTTTCCGTTTTTATTACAGATTGCCAACATCCAATGTATTTCATTTTTATGAGACGGGTATCTAATTATTGTTGGGCCATTGAAGAATTGCACCAACAAGAGTTCAATGGGCAGAACGGCCTCATTCCACATAATAATCTCTATAATTCTGTGATTCAATAGCCAGTATTAAACATAAAGTCATAAACACAGGGCAGACATTTTCCCCATTTTGACTGTTACTCTGGAATGGAGATAGATAATTAACACAGAAGCCAGTACGTGCTACTTACAAAGACATTTTATCTGTCTTGTTAAGCAAGCAGGAAATAAATACGCAGAGCTAAAAAGAAAACATATGTACATAGTGTAACAATGGCTATCAGCAGCAAATGCTACCAGTACCACGCAAAAACAGACATTATGGAGACAGTGTGCCGAACGCATAATTATAGGTCTGCTCAAAGTCTGAAGAGTATTTCTTGTAATATAAACAGACATTAGCATTTAGCAGCAGTTTAAGCTGTCTCCTGTTCATTTTCTGCATTCCAGTGTTTCAACCTTTTCAAACCTATATATACAAAATGAAATATGGCCTGTGCTGCAAATGTTTTTTTGATATACCATGCCCCTGGGCAAGAGAAAGAAAAGCCAGCCAGGGTCCCCTACTCCAGTCTCTGTCTTAACAGCTCCCTGTCTGGACTGTCAAGTCTGTTGAAACTCACCGCGGTGTTTGTAATGAGAGGTGATGAGGTGCAGTGGTGGTGGGGGATGGCAGATCTGGGCACAGTTGCAAGGTTGGACAGGGAGGGGGTAACTTTCATTCATTTTGGAGTGCTTTTGCAAATATTCCGATAGCTTCATCTGGCTGATTGGTGACAATTTGGGATGGGGGGGGATGGAGAACTGGTAAGCAAGAGGTGCAGCACGAAGGACAATGTAGCACTGCCAACACTTTCAATCTGGTGAGTGCCTCTGACAAAGTTCCAACTGTTCTGCTGTCAGGTTACCTCCCTCCCTCTTACCAAAGCACCAGTGTCAGCATCTCCTTATCCTGCACTTCTTCCTCCCAACAGCAGTGGGCACTGGTGTCCTCACTGTCCAAAATCTTTGAGGTGTTAATGATCAACATTATAGCTTTCAAATGGATTTCGACGGAACTGACAGCACAGAAACAGGCCATTCGGCCCATGTGGCCCCACGTTGGCCAGGATCTCTTCTAGTGCAGTGGCACCACTCCTACCTCTGAGCCAGGAGAACAGGGTTCAAACCCCTCTGCTTCAGAGGTTTGTAGTAAATCACAACAATTTGGAGAGTGCGACAAGGGGCATTGAGTTCAATGATTACATTGAATGCTGGAGTGGGGTTAAATGTGGCATTTAAAATCTGGACAAGTCTTCTCTTATTCGTTTTGGCTTCAATCCCATCAGCAGATTCCTGAAATGTTGTCAGGACCCTCTCATAGAGGATAATTGAATCAGATGGAGCAGGGAGATTTTTTTGTTAGGTGTTAGGGGACCTGGTGCCTACCTCTCTGTCCCTTCATGCCCCATACAATTGGAAACTGAGAGGAACCCTATGTCAATGGAGGCAATGATGAGGGCTAGGAATTAGCAGTGACGAATTCTGCAAGCAGGATGTACAACCTTGTCGGATCTCCACTGGGCACCTGAGAATGGGTTTTACCTGTGATCTGATCCACATTCTCCTCGGTCACATGGTCCTTCTGATGCACCCATTCCCCATTGCACTTGAAGTAGATCTGTGTGGCTGGTGTTGCTGTGCAGGCCATTACAACTGGCTTGTTCTTGACAATATAGGCATCGTCTGGCTCCACCTGGAATCGTGGCAGTGGCTCTGTTGGTGAAGAAGGGAAGGCCTCAGGAAGCACATCACCGTGTTCGGATCCTATGGGTGATAAGGAACAACACAGAGATTACTGAGGAGTATTTAAGGAAGGTTTAAATGCATGGCTTTTAATATACAGCACAGGAGATTAGTCACACAGGAACCAAAGGCTGTCCATTATCCTGAGATAATGACACTAGTTATAGAGAACTCCAGCACTTAATCAATCAGCCTAGTGTCATAACAAGTGTGCAGCGCATTTTCTGCAGCCTAATGTGTTTACAGTGTCTTTCAGGACAGATAATAAGGAGTTGTTTAGTTTAGCAACGTGCCAACTCAGACCAGCTGCCCTCAATATTTACAGTCGCCCATTCCTCTCTGCAGCTGATGCAGGGCTTGTCAGTGTGTTTAATATCGGATCTTTCTGCACCTTGGTGAGTGCTAAGCTTCCAGCGTCCACTTCACAAAGAGCTCCTAGTTCAGGCTTTCAGCTTGGTCTCATGTTTCCTCTTTCCCCTTCTCCCGTACATTAGACATTGTATAATCATCTGTACCCCATGGGGACAGGCAGTGTCCTTACCCATGAATATGTGCGCTCTTGTCATCAATGCTGCTAATCTTTTACAAACAGCTCAGTATAAAGCAATTGAGGGTTCTATCATCCTATTAGACAGGATTATGTAAGTACAAGGACTGAGGAGGATCAGATGAATTGCAAATGTTCTCTCCTCTGTCCAGTCACTGTAACTTGCCCCTGCCTCTTGGCTAGGTTCTCCATGCCTGTACGATTTAGACTGGGCAACTGACCATCAACAGATTTGAAGGGCTACTCCTGTTTTCTTTGTTTCAATGCTGGGACAATGTTACAGCGATTACAGTGAGTCAGTAGGGCATTGTAACATATGACTAGATTGGAGCTTTTCACACCATTTCTTTAACACTGCGGCTCAGAAATAGAAAGTACAGGACATTGTTTGTCCATCAGCTGGTTTATTCATCAAACACCTCTCCAACTCACTGTTAAAATTGTTACTAGGGGCTCATAGGAAGAGCAACTGACCATTCAGCTCATTAAGTCTGACCCACCATACAATAAGAGCAGCTGACTAATCAGGCCAATGGATTGGCAACAGACTTGGGCCATGGGCGTTTCTGGCTGGATATTTATTGCCCGTCCCTAGTTGTCCAGGAGACGGTGGTGGTGAGCTGATATGCAGCTCACCCAGAAACCACATGAAGGAATGGATTTGAAAGCCTGGGACGGTAGAATGTATACTGGTGACAGAGCATTGCGGGATTGAATTATGACAGGAAATGAAAAATGTAACAACCAGTAAAATTAGGACAGCATTGCTGCAGGGTCAATGTGGGGTCAAAATCCCATTGAAGGAGAAACCACTGACACTGAAAAACCTACAAAAGACTGTATTGCAGAGCATGCTCCATTTGTTGCAGTGAAAGAGAAAAGCATTGTTAATTTAAATAAACGTAATTCACATAAATATAACAGAAACAAAAACAGAAATTGCTAGAAAATCTGAGCAGGTCTGGCAGCATCTGTGGAGAGAAATCAGAGTTAATGTTTCGGGTCAAATGACTCTTCCTCCGAACAGTTCAGAGGAAGGTTCACTCAACCTGAAACGTTAACTTTAATTTCTCTCTACAGATGCTGCCAGACCTGCTGAACTTTTCCAGCACTTTCTGTTTTTGTTTCTGATTTCCATCGTCCGCAGTTCATTTGGGTTTTAGATAAGTATAAGTTGTGAGAACGGCCCTGTGGTACACAGCAGAAAATTTGGCAACACCAAGAGAGAAACAATGACTGGGTGTATGAAAGGAAGCAGTGAAGATTGTGGGAGAACTAAAGAAAGTAACTGCAAAGAGAGTGAAATGATGTGGTCATCTGCTGTATGGAGAAGGGAAAATGTGATGAGGCAGACGATGGAGTTGGGATTGCCAGGAAAAAAGAGAAGCAAAAACCTGAGGCTAGAGAGAATGATGCAGTGGCGAGAGGTATAAATACAGTGGGATTGGAAGAGGAATGGGTGGCTGACAGAGGAGGACGGGGAAAGACATCAGCCAACATTGTGGAGACCCCAAGTGAAATGGAAAAGAAAGAAGAACAAGGGGAAAGAGGAAGAGTTTGAAAGTTATTGCTGTTGGGGTTCACAGCTGACTTCCAGTTTCCCCCAAGGGCAGGTTGAAACCTGCTGGAGCACAAACAGGAACTAAACCCAAAAAATGTGACATGAACAATGTAAGACAGAAGGATATTTGCACACACATAACCGAGAGAAAGGAAAGAAAGTATTTTTTGCTATTCCGCCCAGCAACAGCCTTTAGAAAGGTGACTCCAGGCCTGCAGTGATTTATCATGAGGTTGTAAAAAACAATTTAATGAAGCAGCAGCCTATGAAATATTAATCCCTGATCTCGTTAAACACACAATTCATCACTGAGTCCACAGAAAGTTTAGACATGATCTTATTGAATGCCGGAGCGGGCTCAATGGGCCAGACGGCCCACTCCTGTTCCTATTTCTTATGTTCTTTGGAGCTTGTCTTATTGGAGAAGTTTGCATGGCGTCTTATATGGTTAAAACATCCTAAACATCTCTATTCCTGTCTCCTTGTTATTTGAAATTCTACGTTAAATCCAGCTTTAGTCCACCACATTTAAAGTGCCTCCTACTTGAGCTGACATCTCAATTTTCTTGGAGACAGTAAGGGCTGCAGATGCTGGAAACTAGAGTCAATAAATGCGGAGCTGGAAAAGCACAGCAGGTCAGACAGCATCCAAGGAACAGGAAAGTCAACCCTAGGTTTCGGCCCAAAAGGTTGACTTTCCTGCTGCTCGGATGCTCTCTGACCTGCAGTGCATTTCCAACTCCACATTTATTGATGTCAATTTTCTTTCCTGATGAAGCCTTTGGAAAACACCTTGAGATGTCCCAAACAAACAAATGCAAGCTGCAGCCATTGGGTACAACACAGGGAGTTCAAATCTCAAAAGCAATCTCTGTGAAGTGTTTCAGTGGAGAGATGGATATCGATTATCGCTATTGTTTCTGCCCTCCAAACACTTTGCCATGAAGGGCAATCATCTGTAAATGCTAACGTCACTTTGACATTAAACATAATTATTCAGAATGTGAATCCATGTGGAATATCTCAATTTGCATAGCATGCCACTGCAGTCTGTTTTTTACAGGTAAATTCTGCCTTTTTTTCCCCCTTTATTCATTCACAGGATGAGGACATCACTGGCTGGGCAGTAGTTATTGCCCATCCCTAATTGCCCAGAGGACAGTTAAGAGTCAACCACATTACTGTGGGTCTGGAGTCACATGTAGGCCAGACCAGGTAAGGATAGTAGTTTCCTTCCCTAAAGGGCATTAGAGAACCAGATGGGTTTTTCCAACAATCGCCAACAGATTCATGGTCTTAATTCCAGATATTTTATTGAATTTAAGTTCCACCATCTGCCATGTCAGGATTCGAACCCAGGTCCCCAGAACGTTAACTCTGGATTAACAGTCCAGAAATAATACCGCTAGGCCAACACATCACCACCATGGAAGGTGATATGTTCTGTGTCTAAAAGGTAAAGTTGGCATAGCCTTCTAAGACCATAGGGCTGCTCTCTTATTAGAGGGAGACAACTGGTGGTGGTTTAACCTGAGGGTCACCATGCCTCAAGTGAAGGGAGAGGGTGACAAGGACAGTCCTTTATGGTAACCTCAGCCAGAGCATGAATTGAACCCACACTGTTGGCATCACTCTACATCACAAACCAGCCAATTATACTAAGGCCAGAAAGTGTTTGTCTTAACATCACTCTGTAAATGGTTAACACATGCGTCAAATGTCTGTTGGAGAAACTCAGCAGGTCTGGCAGCATCTGTGGAGAAAGGAACAAAAAGCAACATTTCAAGTCTGACAAAGACCTGAAGCATTAACTCCATTTCTCTCTCTATAGATGCTGCCAGACCTGCTGACTTTCTCCAGCAATTTCTGTTCTTATTTAATTCCCAGCATCAGTATTACTTTGTTTTCTTTTTACCAACTTCCATTTCCTGTTATTTTAAGGCAGGCACTTATCAGGTTGCCGATAGATTGATTCATTCGAATGGCAGGATTGTCCTACAAGGAGACATTGGGTCAACTGGGCCTGCATTCACTGGAGATCAGGAAAACCAGAGGGGGTCTCTTGAACCATGCAGAGGTTTGACAGGGCGGGACAGACTGGATGCAGGGATGATGTTTCCCTGAGCTTCAGGGGCTCAGATCAAAAGGTCAAGGTCTCAGGTCACTGGCTAGGCCAGGTTGAAATCAATTAAGGAGACATTACGTCACCCAGAACCTGTGCTATTCTCTTTCACTTATATCTGTGGAGGCTGAATCACTGAATATATTTAGAAAAGAAATAGGTAGGTTTCTTGACACTGAAGATGTTTAGTGGAATGAAGAGAATCTGAGAATATGGCATTGCGGATCAGCCATTAGTCATATTGAATGGCAGAACAGGCTCAATGGGCCAAATGGCCTACTCCTGCTTCTAGTTTACATGTTGAAATGCTGTACACCTGCGTAAAGACATTGTACGACACTGACAGCAGTTGTCAGTCTATATTACAAGAGGGCCCTGTATGCATCATTGTCTCCAGTACAGTGTCTAGCTGCATAATGAATTGGAGCCCCTTTGTCTTCCCTGGATGAAGCCAGTGGAGGGTTAGACATTGATTGTGCATTATGTTAACAATACCATATTTATCAACAGGCTATGTTAGCAAACGGGAGCCGGAAACCGTAACAGTGACCTGGCTACATTCTGAACTAATTCCTTCGATTAATCTACTGAGTGATGTTTGGAAAGTTAGCTGCAAGCTCCTCACACTTCATCAATGAGAGAATGGTCTGATTGACAGGTATACATCAGCCAGGGTGGATGGGAGTAACACCATGCTCATCCCTGTAATCATGTCATTGACAGTCTTTAAATGGTAAAGTCGCCACAGTGCCACTCTCTCATTAGAGACAGAGAGAGAGAGAGAGAGATGTGAGAGAGAGATAGAGAGAGAGAGAGAGACAGAGAGGACTGGTGGTGGTTTAACCTCAGGTGAGGGCCAAGATTGAGACTGAGGGACTTGGGTTAGTCTCAGGAATCTAACCTGCACAATTTGCAATCCCAGATGGGGAGGTGATGGCATCGTGAAATTATTGATGAACTGTTTAATCCAGAGACCCAGGTAATGTTCTGGAGCCTGGTTCAAATCCAACCAAGGCAGATGGAGGAATTTGAATTCATTTAAAACAAAACTGGAATTAAGAATCTAATGATAACTATAAATCGATTGTCAGGAAAAACCCATCTGGTTCACTAATTTAGGGACGGAAGCTGCCATCCTTACCTGGTCTGGCCTACACATGACTCCAGACCAACAACAACGTGTTTGACTTTAACTGGTCTCTGGGCAATTAAGTCCAGTCCAAAGATGTGCAGCTTAGGGTGGATTGGCCATGCTAAATTGCCCATAGTATTCAGGGATGTGTAGCTTAGGTGGGTTATAAGGGGATGGATCTGGGTGGGATGCTCCAAGGGTCGGTGTGGTCCAACATCGAGAGTTCCCACTATCTCAGTGTGGACTTGTTGGGCTGAAGGGCCTGTTTCTATACTGTAGGAATTCTATGGGAAAATTCTATGGGAATTACGGATGGGCAATGAATGGGGGCCCAGCCAGTGACGCCCTCTTCCCATGAATGAATAAAGGAAGAAGTATCACTCTACGTTGCAAACCAGCCAACCGAGCTAACTGCCTCGTAGGCCAGTCTTTACCTGCAGGCAGGGGATCCCATATAGTGCGACATGCCTTCAGTACCCCACAGAGACGACCAACTGAGTCTTAGAACCATTGTCGCGGTGAGGGTTACACCAGCTGGCTTCGTGGCTGCAGGCCAATGCATCCTTTTCGAAACCGTGCTGTGAATAGCTCTTTTGTTATGTAAATGGATGCACTGTGCTTTTTCAGGGAAACAGGTCCTACTTGACCCACACGTGAAGGCAAAACATTTAAAAATAAAACACACGAGTCGCTGCAATTTTCCACCGTAGCCAGATGTCTTGGTGATCGGTGAGGAGCTGTCATTCCAACCACATAAAATGCTTGGCTGTATCAGGGTGAACTGGAATAAATGCACAGGTCAAATTGACCTGTGGAAAAAAAATAACAGAGCTGGAACCCTGGGCTGGTTGATTTTTCCATGCAGTCAGGTCCAATTAGAAACAGGCCCCTTGTAATTTCCTTTGAGAACGTTAAAAAATATTGGGCAATTTTGTCCAATATTTAATGTTATTTTTGCACTTGTTAAAGGAGTGTTTTAGCCGACCCAGGAGTCTCAAAGCGCTCCATTCTGATTGCCTCTAGAACAGGCAATGTATATTGAGCCTGGGAAGCCTCCCAAAAGCAATGGGATTCCTATAGGATGCTACAAAATCCGGGCGTCGCGTGACTCTGCTCAATTTCAGGGCTTCTGGGCTCTCGGGTGAGGCTTCAAACTGAGGCCCTGTCTACTCCTCTCTTTTTGGTGTGAATAACTCCTGTGGAGTTATTTCACAGAACAGTCGGAAAGCTTCCCGCACTCTCACCCAGTGTCCTGTCAGATATTTAGCGCCAGAGCAACATTATTACGCAAAAAAAAATCATTATCACTCCCCACCTACACTCACCTTTACTGACTCCATCCCCTCCTCTTTGATCTGTCTGTCTCCTCTCCACCTATCTTCTCCTCTATCCATCCTCTATCCGCCTCCCCCTCTCTCCCTATTTATTTCAGAACCCCCTTCCCCTCCCCCATTTCTGAAGAAGGGTCTAGGCCCGAAACATCAGCCTTCCTGCTTCTCTGATGCTGCTTGGCCTGCTGTGTTCATCCAGCTCCACACCTTGTTATCTCAGATTCTCCAGCATCTGCAGTTCCTACTATGTCTCTCATTATCACATCGGTGTTTTGCGGGGTCTTGCTGTGTGCAAAATGGCTGCTGGCTCTCCTACATTACAACAGTAACCACTCAGCACGAAGAGTACTCTGTCACCTTTGCCATATTTTCTGGTGGTGAAAGGTCCAATATAAGTGCAAGTTGTCTCTTTTTCTCCCACCTTTTTACTCAAACATGTGTTTTTAACCTGGATGTTTGAAGCCACGTCAAGTTGTCATGAGATTTCTGGATTTCTTCAGCATTTCTGGACTGCTTGGGTCTGCCGTGCCCAACCTAAAACATATTGCCTGCAACTCGAGCAGCTTTTCCCTCTAGCTATCTTTTCAAAAGGTAGAATGCCAACAGGAGGCAAGAGTGCATCAATATTGATACAGAGATAGAAAGAGAGATTGATTTTCCATCTACACATGGAAACACTATGACTGTAATTACTTCACATATTAAACAGTAGCTATACTTGTCCTTTGCTTCTTCGTGCTTTTAATGTTACACTAAGCCGTGTGCTGAGAGGAACAAGCGTTCCTTGTGTCCTCACAATCACGATGGCAGGAATGTATTGGGTCAATTCGCCAGTGCAAGAAAGGCACCATTTATCATACAGGAGAACGGTCTTATTAATAAACACACGTTATGATTTCCAAATCGTAAATCATGAATAGCACGCCAATTTGCCCAGCTGCCCCCAACCCACTGCCATGCCAAAAGTGACAAAGCAGTTGGTGTACAGTAGCGCAGAAACACCAGGCTGTCACTGGAGGGAGGTCACGTGTGAAATGTGTGGTTCCTTTGACAGAACACACTTCCCACAAGTATTTGCTTTTGGGTGGTCCACAGAGTGCTGCAGTTTGAAAGGCTGGTCTCACATGATGAAAGACCCAACGAGGCAGAGTTAGGAGGAAATGGCATTAAACAAAAATCTCAGAGAGGAGGATTCCATAAAGGCACCTTGCAAACACAGGCAGATCTCTCTGCAACCTTGTCTCACTTTCAGTGGCTGTGGGAACTGTTGGAATATACACACACTATAAAAAACAGGCCATTTGGCCCAACCATTCTATATATTCGTGCTCCAGTTTCCTCTTCATCTAATTCTATTCTCAATCCTACCGCTCCTTTCTCCCTGTTTTTCCAGTCACCCTTTTATGGATCAAGGCTATTTGCCTCAAATGCACCCAGTGAGCTCTATGTTCTCACTAAGCTCTGGAGAAAAAAGTTTCTTCTGAAGTCTCTTATCGGATTTATTAGTAGCTATCTTATTGTTAAAGTTCCTAATTCTCCAGGCATGTATCATAAGAACCAATGAGGCAGAGTTAGAGGGAGGTGATTCCCCTTGATGGAGGGTTCTGTGACCATGGGGAATAGGTTTATGGTAAGGGGCAGGAGGTTTAGAGGGGATGGGAGGAAAAACCTTTTTACCCAGGGGGTGGTGGGAATCTGGAACTCACTGCCTGTAAAGGTAGTAGAGGCAGAAACCCTCAACATTTAAGAAGTATTTAGATGTACACTTGCGATGCCAAGACATCCATGGCTATGGGCCAAGTGCTGGAAAATAAAATTGGAATGGTTAGATGGTTGATTTTGACCAACTGATGGGCTGAAGGGTCTTTTTCTGTGCTGTAGATCTCCATGACTCTTTATAAATAATTCTCTCTTTCAAATAGGGAGAGATGCTATGGAAACATCATCTCAACATGCACCTTACTAAGCCATTTCATATTTTTGTAAACCTCTATTAGCCCACCTTTCAGGCTTCCTTTCTCTCAGAGACAAGAGCCTTCCACAATATTCACAACTTCACAGCATGGGATCAGTCCTACAAATCCTGTTTTATGTTTGCACTTTTCATAATAAGGTTAAGTCATAGACCTACCAGATCATAGGGCTGCTCTCTCTTCAGACAGAGACGACTGGTGGTGGTTTAACCTGAGGGTCAGCATGTCCCAGGCGAGGGGAGAGGTTGAGAAGGAGAGTCCTTCATGGTAACCTCAGTCAGTGCAGGAATCGGATCCATGCTGTTCTGTTTCCCAACAAAAAAAGGGAAGAGAAAAATGGAGCAGCCACTCATGATCTCTCAAGTGTGTGAAGCTGCTTCACAGGAAGCGTCAGCTCAGTCAGGCAATTTTTTTTTTCCTTTATTCATTCATGGGACAGAGGTATCACTGGCTAGACCCAGCATTTATTGCTCATCCCTAATTGTCCAGAGGGCATTTAAGAGACAACCACATTGCTGTGGGTCTGGAGTCACATGTAGGCCAGACCAGGTAAGGATAGCAGTTTCCTTCCTTAAAGGGCATTGGTGAGCCAGATGGGTTTTTGCAACAATTGGCAATGGATTCATGGTCATCATTAGATTCTTAATTCCAGATATTTTATTGAATTCAAATTCCACCATCTGCCGAGGTGGGATTTGAACCTGAGGCCCCAGAATGTTATCTGGGTCACTGGGTTGAGATTCCAGCGATAATACCACAAGGCCATTGCCTCCCCCTAGGATGGCTCCAAATGGAGTTTAAAATTATACCCTTGTTTGGGATGTGGGCATCACCAGTATTTGTTCCCCATCCCTAACTGCCCCTGAACTGAGTAACATGCTAGGGCCATAAATTGAGAGTCAACCACATTGCTGCGGGTCTAGAGTGACAAATAGGCCAGACCAGGTAGGGATGGCAGAGCTCCTTCTCTAAGGGGCATTCATGAACCAGATGGGTTTTCGAACAATTGGCAACATCATGAGCACTACTAAATGAGCTTTTTAATTCCAGGTTTTATTGAATTCAGATTTCACCATTTGCCTTGGTGGGATTCAGAACATCAGCCTGGGGCTCAGGATTACTACAGCAGTGACAATTGCCAACAGTACCTCCGCCTGTAGTGTACCTACTGACCTCAGTGATAAAAACTTATAAGACAGAATGGGATAGGAAAACATTGACTTGTCCATCCAACCACACAACTACACTGCCTTGTGCACTGCTCACCCTCGATATTACATAATCCTCTGGGAGAGATGCAAAATGAGCTGCAAACCCATGCAGGGTCATTAGGGGAGGAATCAAAAACCTGCAAAATCCTTCTCTTGCTCCTTAGGCAATTGAGACTAGAGCATCCCGATCCATATGACTTATTTATAAATTGAGAGGCATTGCATATTTAAAGTTTTTGCAGCATTCCCGATGCTCTACTTTTGATCTGTAGGAACACCGATTGTCCTTGTCCAAATTCCCTGTTTTCTGATGTTCCAACAACGTTAAAGCCTCGAGTTTTTTTTTCCCCATTTTACTTATCTCTGGTGGGAAATAATATTGTAGATAGATATGCAGAACACGACTTGGTGACAATGATTGGAAGCACTGTTTTTCATCATTCATTCATGGGATGTGGGCATCACCGGCTGGGTCAGTATTTACTGCTGATCATTTAGTTTAGAATTATGCACAGGGCTGTGGATTTGGAGTCACACACAGGCCAACAGATTTCCTTCCTTAAAGGACAGTGGAGAATCAGTTTTTATGGCAATGGTAACAGGATCACCATTAAATTAGCTCATTTTATAATTCATAGAGAGAATAGAATCCCTACAGTGTGGAAACAGGCCCTTCAGCCCATCAAGTCCACACCGACCCTCGGAGCATCCCACCCAGACCCATCCCCCTATAATCCACCTAATCTACACATTCCTGAACACTACCATCAATTTAGCATGGCCAATCCACCTAGCCTGCACATCTTTGAACTGTGGGAGGAAACCAGAGCACCCGCAGGTGACCCACGCAGACACAGGGAGAATGTGCAAACTCCACACAGACAGTCACCCAAGGCTGGACCGAACCCGGGTTCCTGGCGCTGTGAGGCAGCAATGCTAACTAACATTTTATTGGAATCATTTTTCACCATAGATCACAGTGGTCTTGGAACTCATATATTCAGAACATTAGTCTGCATTGTTCATCCAGTGCTCTGTCGCCAGCACCTACCCTACAACAATGCTATCATCTGAAAAAATTAATACATTCCAAGATACATTTCTCAGAAATTGTGAGACATTCTACCCAGAAACAAAAACAGAAATTGCTGGAAAAGCTCAGCAGGTGTGGCAGCAATTGTGGAGGAAAATCAGAGTTAACGTTTCAGGTCCGGTGACCCTTCCTCAGAATGGTACCCTGCTCAGACCCTGCAGTTATTTCTGCAGCTTGCACCATAATTTCAAAGAGGAATGTGCTTTCAGTATGACTTGTTACCCAGGCCTGAAAAGAGGAAATCAATGAGATGTCGGTTCCCCTGTCAAATGGATTAAAGCTCATCAGTAAACGGGGAAAGAAGAAATCAATCTTTCAGTTTATTTAAAGACGGGAATATTCCTCCTAACGGATTTGGCAACATCGACTGTTCTGGAGCTTCATGACATCTGACACAACCCAGAAAGATATAAGCCTCATCATTAATGTGTACCAGCAATATCCTCTCCTCATTTCAACCAGCAGCACGTTTATTGAACTACCACCATTTGCTGTTTTAGAGATGGGAAGAAAAGCATTTGCATTTCAATAGCACCATGGGATGACCCAAACATGTTTCACCTGCAACAAAATACTGTAGAAAACAAACATCCAATCTGATATAGAACCAGATTCCCTGTTTGCTGTCAGCTTCGGTTCAAGTATAAACATTAGCTCAGGAATATTTCTGTGGTTCTTTGAAATTGGTCTTGGGATCCTTTACCTCTATTTGAAAAGGTAAGCTCATGCAGTGACCAAAAGCTGTTCCTCTGATAGCGCTGCATCCGTCAACGTATAACCACAGAATCCCTACAGGGTGGAAGCAGGCCATTTGGCCCATCAAGTCCACACCAACCCTCCGAAGAGCATCCCACCTGCCTACCCTATCCTTGTAACCTTGCATTTCCCATGGCTAACTCACCTAGTCTACACATCCCTGGACACTATGGACAATTTAGCATGGTCAATCCACCTATCCTGCATAACTTTGGACTGTGGAGCACCCGGGGGAAACCCACACAGACACAGGGAGAATGTGCACACAGACGGTCACTCAAGGCTGGAATCAAACCTGGGTCCTTGGTGCTGTGAGGGAGCAGTGCTAACCAGTGTGCCACTCCAAAATGTTTCTACCTGAATGTGTTAGCCTGGATCAAACTCACAACTGTCTGATTCAGAGATGTAAATGTTACCCACTAGGTACAGTTACAACCATCCCACTCTCCCAACACAGACAGATGACTAGTGGTGATTTAACCCGAGGGTCAACATCCCTGTGGTCAGGAGAAGAACTTGAGAAAGAGACTCCTTCAGAGTTACCTCAGCCGGTGTGGAATTGCATCCACGCTGTTAGTGTTGCTCTGCATTAATAAACCAGCTGTCCAGTCAACTAAGCTAACCGACCCACTTTAATTAGGCCACAGCTGACAGCTCTGGTGGAAGGGGTCAGTGGTGTTTGGAGGTCAGATGTGACAAACACCTCTCATTCTTGCTGTCGGGGATTCAACAGAGCACTCAGTGCCCCAACGTCAATCCAATTCAAACAAATTTACAAAGGAAAGCTGATTGGAAAAACTATTCGACAATAATTGCTGACACAGTCATCTCAAAAAAACAGGACCAATGGAAATTGACGGCAAAACACCAGAACCCTCACCATGGGGTTTATGGGCCTGTGTCAATAACATTTTGCATTGACCTTCGCTTGCTGATATATCTTGACGTAGTCTCCCCCTGCTTTTTGGGAATGGCACCCTGCATGTCTGACAAAGGTACACACTTTTCACTGTATTTTTACATGGAATACACGTGACAATAAATTATTCAATTTCATTTCAATGACAACAATCTCCTTTTAAGAAACAAGATAGAGGACACTTTTACCCATCCTGCCACGTTAAATTGTCAAAAGCTGCAATTCCCAACAGCTTCCCAACAATTTACCCTTCCAATGTCATCAGCTTCCTTTATCTGTGTAGTTTTTCTGTAATGATTTTGGAACAAATCTCCACACATCGCAGTTGGAAGCTGATTCCAATTGACCCATGTGGACAGAACCAATTCAGACTGGTTTACTGTAATCTTTCCTGACTATGAAACAATCAAGGCTCTTTATAGGTCAATGTTAGAATCAATTCAAATTTATCAGAGTCTGAACAAGGGAAAGGGATTTACATTGCAGTTTCAAAAAGGTGCTTTACTACTTCAGACACCCTAAGCCAACATATCTCACTTCAGCTGGCTTGTCATACAATGAATTATGCTGGGTCTAAAACACAGGGAGACTATTCGGCCCAACTACTCCATCCTTGTGCATGTGATCCACACAAACCTCCTCCCACTCGTCTTCAGCTCACTTATTGTCATGACCTTCCATTCCCCATCCCTCCTGTGATTGGCTACTTTCCGCTCAATCGGAAATGAGCACGTTTCGCTGTCTATCTACTCTCTGAACAAAGACGTTTCTTCTGCCCCAGTTCAGGATGCAGGGAATATGTAAAGGGAAATACCCTCCTTTTGGACCATGTCAGTCCTCAAACCCTTTTGCTGGTGCAATCCAAGTGGAAAAAGTGGATTAAGAGTCTAGGCCCGAAACGTCAAGCTTTCCTGCTCCTATGATGCTGCTTGGCCTGCTGTGTTCATCCAGCCCCACACCTTGTTATCTCAAAGTCATAGTGTATGGTTTCTAATCAATCTGCTTCAGAGATGTTATTACACACCGCTGGAGACGGCCAGAAACCTTAAAAAAAACATTTGGATGAGCACGAAATATTATAGCATTCAAGGATGTGGGATATCGCAGAAAATTGGGATTAGTGCACCTTTAGTGGTAGTTATGTCAGCGCAGACTCAGTGGGCTGAAGGGCCTGTATAACTGTAGGTGGGACGTGAACCCAGGATGCCTGGATCAGAGGTAGGGACACCACCACAAGAGCCCTCCATATACTTAAAGCTAGGTGAAGGCAGTGACGTAGTGGTCATATCACAAGACTGATAAACTCAAACCTTAGGCTAATATTCCAGGAAGATGGGTCCAAATCCCATCATGGCAGATGATGAAAAATTCAATTCATTCAAAAAATACAGATCTGGCCCAGTTTCAATCAGTTGAAAAAAATTAATGAAAGCCCTTTTAGAGAATGAATTCTGCCACTTAGACCTGGTCTGGCCTATCAATGATTTCAGACTCACAGCAATGTGGTTGACTCTTAGTTGCCCTGTTGCCAATTGAGGATGGGCAACAACTGCTGGCTTAGCCAATGATGCTCACATCCCAGGAGGTTAGCACTGCTGCCTCACAACTCCTGGGTTCGCTTCTACCCTCGGGCGACTGTCTGTGTGGAGCTTATACATTCTCCCTGTGTCTGAGTGGGTTTCCTCCGGATGCTCCAGCTTCCTCCCACAGTCCAGAGATGTGCAGGTTAGGGTGGATTAGCCATGGGAAATGCGGGGTTACAGAGATAGGGTAGGGGGGACTTGGGTCTCGGTGGAATGATCTTTGCAGGGTCGGTGTGGACTTGATGGGCTAAAAGGCCTGCTTTCGCAGTGTAGGATTCTATGGTTCTAAGAGTGAATAAAAAAGTGCCTGTGCACTGCCAGCTGTCTGCATCTTTCCATCCATTTTACTGTCACAGCAGCAGCCCCATTACCACCACTACAAAGGGGAAGTGAAATATCTGGTCGTAATTACGCTAATACACAGGCCACGATATAGACATAAACAAATAAAACTAAGTGAGTGAATGTAAGACGAGCTGTTAACAATTATTTATCTTGCCGTGGCTAACTGCAGTGGGAGGACGAAGGAGGCAAGATGACTCAAGCTGACGAAGTTTACATTTGAGTAAATACGATGCCGCATTTTCCAAGAGGCTCAGACCGGAACTGAGATGTTTGAAGTGATGGAAACCATCACTGCATTTCCAACTCGTCTGTGAAGCTGAAAATGCATGAAGGGTTTACATACCTGACCAGGCTGCCTGCTATTCTTTCCTCTCGTTTGGATAAAAAGAAACAAGTCAAGTCTTTCAAACTCTGCGCTATTGCCACAGCAATAAGATGGGCGCTGTGGGATCAGACTGTGCGTGAGTTATATAAAAACATGGCTGACGGCATAAATTGCTAACCTCCATCACGCCCTCACAGCAGAAGAGGTCACACAAAAAATTGCACCACCCTGTAAAAGTGAGATTGCAACATTTGAAGGAAAAACGACAGGTTGGTGGAAGGAGGAGGGGCTGGGCGTTTCAGCAGTCACGTTGTGCCACCCCCTCCCAAACATTCCATGGATACTCCAGAGTGTGGGAAGTGCTCCAGAAAGCAGCCCTATTTTGCCAGTGAGAACGTAAACAAGAAAGGAATGAATTCGGAAAACTGACTTCTGAAATATCAAGCACATCCAGAAAGTGACATGATCACCGCTGAAATGAACAACCAAGTTTCCTGTGTTGGTATCGAGGGGGTGAAGGCGTAGACCTGCCATGGTCTAATTGAACAGCGAAGGCAGGTTTCAGGGGCAGAATGGCCTCCTCCTGTTCCTGTTGTTCAGGAGTGGTCTCCATTCTGTAGGACCTGTTGCACTGTTAACTCATCATCTCCCTAAGTGCCTTTAGCTCCAAACAGGCTGAAGCACAAAAGCGCTCAAAAGGCAAAATGCAAAAAAAAGTCCCACTCATTACTTGCCCTGGATTAACGGAACACTAAATCACATCATCTACTCAATGTGGAACCGAGCCAGAATGTGTGCAGACAAATACAAGCATAGATATATATGTACATAAAATTTATTTAGAAATGTCTGACTGTGCGCTGTAAATTATTCCTATTTATCTTAGATTTCCATGGCTTCCTGTGTATTCTCAGAGCTGTGGCTGTAAAGTTAGACCTTTGTTTACATAGCAAGCTGAGCAAAATTAGATTGGGCCACGGAACCGAGCTGTCTGGCTCTGCTGTGTTTATGTCCGTATCATATTTATAAGAAAATTGAATGTCCTTCAGTGCACAGCTAAACGGGAGGCCACCCTTGTATCAATGCTCAGTTTATTCAGGGCGCTCAAGCCTGCAAATATTTGATTCTCTTACTGCCAAAGCATGTATCCCTGCCAAGCCAAAGCAGTTAATCCAGGGACACAAGTTAATTCAGCAAATCCAGAAAGCATGGAGCCACTCTCCAGCTTTACGCCGATAAGGTGCTAGGTAAACTTTTTTTATATATAGTCCTTCTCGTACATGTGGGAAACCCAGAAATGCAGGATACCACTTCATTAGAGCAATTTCTCCCTGTCCACTCAATCCAGACCCCTCGTGATTTCGAAAACTTCTATCAAATCTCCCCGTGGTCTTCTCCTCCTCAAGACAAACAGTCCCACCTTCCTCAATCTTCCCTTATTCATTTGCGTAAACCTCTCCTATAAAAGAAGAGACAGGAGCAGAATTAGGCCATTCAGCCCTTTGAGTCTGACCTGCCATTTGATCACGGCTAATATGTTTCTCAATCCCTTTCTCCCGCCTTCTCCCCGTAACCCTTGACTCTCTTAATAATCAGAAACCTGTCTATCTCTGTCTTAAAGACACCGAATGACTTGGTTTTCACAGCTCTCTGTGGCAATGAGTTCCTCAGATTCACCACCCTCTGGCTGAAGAAATTCCTCCTCATCTCAGTTCTGTACATTCTCCAATGAGTTTACTTCCCTCCTATAGAGTAGCACCCAGAACACAATATTCCAAATGAGGTCCAACCATTGTCTTTTCTAAGTTAATCATAGCCTCTCATGCACCTATTTATGAAGCCTAGAATAACTATGGTTTAACAGCTCACTATGCCTGACATGCCATCTTTATTGACTTATTTTCATATATATCAGGCCTCTCGGCTCCTCTTTAGAAGAGTAGCCTTATGCTATACTATTTCTCCATATTCTTTGTACTCAAGCATATCATCTCATACCACCCCACTTTGAACTTCATCTGTTACCTCTCTGTACCCAGTCCACCAATTTGTCAATGCCTGTTTGAAGTTCTACACAGTCCCCTTCACAGTTTACAATTCACCCAAGTTTTGAGTCATCTGATAACCCTGAAATTGTCCCTTGCTCACCAAGATCTCAATTATTTACATAAAAAAAGGGTTTTAACACTAGCTCACTGTCATTTAGGGAAGGATACGGCCATCCTTACCCAGTCTGGTCTACATGCGACTCCAGACCCACAGCAAAGCAGCTAACTCTTAACTGGCTTCCAGGCAATTAAAGGTGGGCAATAAATGCTTGCCCAGCCATTGGTGCCTACATCTCATGAATGAATTTAAAAAAACCCACTACAAATCTTCCATTAACCAAAAACACCCATTAACCATTGCTAAATAAAACCCGAAAGAACTGCGGATGCTGTAAATCAGGAATTAAAAAAAACAGAAGTTGCTGGAAAAGCTCAGCAGGTCTGGCAGCTTCTGTGGAGAAAAAAATCAGAGTTAACGTTTCAGGTCCAGTGACCCTTCCTCAGAACCGGACCGAAAAGGTTAACTCTGATTTCTTCCTTCACAGATGCTCCCAGACCTGCTGAGCTTTTCCAGCAACTTCTGTTTTTGTTCTGTATTGACCATTGCTCTCTGCATCCTATCCCTCAGCTAATTTTGTATCCTTACTGCTATTGTGACTTTCACTGAATGACTTATATCTTTCATAGAATCCCGACAGTGTGGGAGCAGGCCATTCAGTCCATTAAGTCCCACGCTGACCCTTTGAGAGCATCCCACCCGTGTAATCCTACATTACCCATGGCTAACCTAATTAGCCTGCACACTATGGGCAATTCTTTTGCACATCTTTCAACTGTGGGAGGAAACCAGAGCACCTGGAGAAAACCCTCGCAGACACAGGGAAATTGTGCAAACTCCACACAGACTGTCGCCCGAGGGTGGAATTGAACACGGGTCCCTGGCGCTGTGAGGCAGCAGTGCTAATCACTGAGCCACCATGCCTCCCATCTGTTATGTTGTATGGCACTGTATTGAACGCCTTTCGAAAATCCACGCACATCAAATCAACAACCTTCCCCTCATCAGGGCCCTCTGTTACCTCTTCACTACACTACTGTCTAATAAAGTAGGATTAATTAATGATCTCATAGCCAAGGCAGTCCTAAGCCGTCACAATCATAATAACTTCAATAACGGCACTCATGAGGGCATGAAAGCAGAGCCAGCTAATGTGAACTAACAAAGTAGGTTAAGATATAGTCAAGAGAGATTCAATAGCAGATGTTTCGGGGCCATTTCAGAATGCACCGATTAGAAACATTCCAATGTAAACAAAAAATTCCAACAGGAGTACTCATGATCTGTTGCTAAAAAAGTAAGTTAGAGATAAGATCAAACTTTAAATAAAAGTATAAAATTGCACATAGATGGATGGCAGGTCAGAAGATTAGACAGAACATAAAAATATGTAAAGAATAACTAAAAGATTAACAATGAGGGAGAAAAATTGAATACAAGAGAAAGCTAGCTAGAAATGTAAAAACAGATAATAAAAGGTTCTACTTTTTTTTGCAAAAATGTTAGAAGTCAGCACTGCTCTTATAGTAATCTTGAAAAACAAGGAGATGGCACATGACTTGAAAAGGTATTTTGCTTTAAACAAATATCGAGAATGCTGGAGAAAGTCAGTAAGTCTGGCACCCTCTATCAAGAGAGAAGCAGAGTTAACATTTCATATGTTGCTTCTTCAGAACATAAAGGTGCGCTAACTCTAACCAGACCAGGAGCAGTTCTCCAAGAGTGGCCTGACCCACTAATTATGACGGATGCACAATACAGTTTACAAAGCACTTTGCTGTTAAAATATTCATTTCTTCAATCATTGATCCAAGTTGCAATCCTGGAATTCCTGTCCCAGTGGGAATCACAACCACCAGACAGACTGCAGTGGTTCAACCAGACACACTTCCCCAAGGCAACTGGGAAACTGTCAAAGATAAATGTGACTTTAGCAACAATATATTTCTAATTAAGTATTGCTGTTATGAAAGTTAATTGTAGGACTATCGATGATCAGGTGGAGCCCAGAAACATGGTTGAAGTTAGCAGGCAGCTTTATTCATTAATTCTTAACTGTAAGCATTACACAACAGGTCATCTTAAACAGGTGACTTCAACTTTGAAATAACACTGTTATCAATGGAACACTGCTACTTGCACATCTCAGGGAATATTTTAAAGCATCAAAGCACACCAAGCTATCTTGATTACTACAAGTACTGACCTCAAATGGAGGACACAGTGTGGTTATTTTGGAAAGCCATGCTACCAGTATGGATTTTGATGGGAAAGGGGGTAGATATAATCTATGTGGAGATCGCTGTTCAGGATTTTTTACAAACATGCTTCCTGTGGGTGATGGTCATCAAGAGAAGCTCAGCTGTATTAAGCAATTATAGTCATGGAGTCATTCTTCATGAAAACAGATCCTTTGGTCCAACTAGACCACCCCAACCATGTTTCCAAACTAAACAGGTCCCACTTGCCTGTGTTTTGCTCATATCTCTCCAAGCCTTGATAACAAGGTGTGGAGCTGGATGAACACAGCAGGCCAAGCAGCATCATAGGAGCAGGAAAACTTGACGTTTCGGGCCTAGACCCTTCATCAGAAATGG
>JAHRHZ010000071.1:23296083-23368159 GCA_024137785.1 Ginglymostoma cirratum
CTTGGCCTGCTGTGTTCATCCAGCTCCACACCTTGTTATCTCGGATTCTCCAGCATCTGCAGTACCTATTATCTCTCTCCAAGCCTTTCCTACTCATGGATGTACTTAAACTGTACCTGCATCCACCAGCACAAATACACAACAGATGTATTGGCTGTTTGCTATACAACATCTCCGTTCCCTCTCACTCATTCACTGTGCCTGAACAAGTCAAATCCCATTTTAATTACTTCGGGCTTTTAACAATCTTTTCAGAATCACTTTGTGGAAAGCCAGCTGCTGATGATTAAGATCACAGTGACAGGGTGATGGAAGGAAAAAAGAGATTTAATCTTTGCACTCCCACCTGGACTTCTCTCTCACTATAGCCTTCAATGTTGCTCAAAAGAACCTCCACACAATCTCAAGGAAAACCACACCATTTTTTTTCTAGATAACACAGTGTGGAGCTGGGGGAACACAGCAAGCCAGGCAACATCAGAGGAGCAGGAAAGTTGGTGTTTCGGATGGGACCCTTCTTCAGAAATTTTTTTTATTTATATTAGTCACACAAATTTCAACGGGAACAACAAAGTATCCTGCACGAGGAAAGCATGCTAATTGGTTGGCAAATGCTTTGTTCTCGGTGACATTTGGACATAAATTTGGACTTCACCATCTGGTTGCAAGAGATGTCAATGTTGTGAGGTATGGAGCTTTTGCAGTACAGAAACAAGTCATTCAGTACACCAGTCAGGCTGGTGATTATGTTCCATGAAGCATCCCCAAACTTTCATCTCAAAGCATCACCAGATCCTTCTATTCCTTTCTCCCTCATGTGCTTTTCTAGCTTTTCCTTCTTTGCTTCCATGTTATTCACCTCAACCACTCCTTATGATGGGAGTTCCACAGTGTCACCACTTTGCATTAAGAATTTTCTCCTGAATTGTCTATTGTATTTATTAAGGATGATTTCTGTAGGGCCGCTAGTTCCAGACTCCCTTGCAGGTGGAAACATGAACGTCCATGTTTTGAGGAGGAGAGCAGAGATGGTTCAGTTCCTATGGTGGGGTGGTTTCAGAAAAACACTGGTGAGTGGGATGTCACACCAACTGGGTCTTGACTTGCTCAGTCTTCTCCCTGGCTTCCGGACTAATTGAACCCCATTGCCTCACTCTTCCTACATTATGAGCGTCTCTGAGACGCCTTAAATTTTTCTTGTTACGGTGGAAATTATCACAATGTTGTGGGTTCAGGTCTCACTCTAGTGAGGTGATTTCACACTCTGTGCTGATACTGAGGGAATACTGCACCATAGAATAGAATCATAGAATCATACACTACAGAAGAGGATCTTTGGTCCATCAAGTCTGTACTGCCAAAAATTATTTTTAACTGCACTAGTACGAATCTCCCACATTAGCCCATAGCTTTCAATGTTATGACATTTTAAGTTCTCGTCTAAGAACTTTTTAAAGGTTGTGAGGTTTCCCACCCCAACAATCCTCCTAGGCAGTTAGAGCTGAAGTGGAGATGAGGTGGTAATGTCACTAGATTTATAATCCAGAGCCTCAGATTAATCTTCAGGAAATATGGGTTTGAATCCCACCACGTTAAATGGTGAAGTTCAAATTCAAGAATAAGCTAGCCCAGTGGTGACCATTTACCTCTGTTGATTATTGCAAAACCCCCATCTGGTTCACTAATGGCCTTTTGGGAAAGAAACTGCCATCTTTACCTGGTCTGGCGTACATGTGACTCCATACCCACAGCAATGTGCTTGCTTCTTAACTGCCCTCTGTGCAATTAAAGGTGGGCAATAAATGCTGGATTAGCTAGAGATGCCCACATCCTGTGAATGAATTTAAATTTTAAAAAAGAGGATTTTGGACAAGATGTGAAATAGAACCACAGTTTTCAGTCACAAGAGGATGCCAAGCAAAGATTCCCATGGCTCTATTTTGTAAAAGTCAGGAGTTACTCTTGGTGCCCTGGCCAATCCTGACCACCCAGCTAATGCCTCAAGCACAGATTCAGAAGGAATTTACTGCTGCACTGAGAGCAAACATAGCAGGGAAAGAAAAACAGAGTTAAGTCTTCAGGACAGTGATTTTTTCCAGTTCAGTAGGAAGGTCATTATGACCCGAAATGTGCTGGGTAATTCAAGTATTTTCTGATGTCACAAACGAAGCAGATTATCTGGTCATTATCACATGGTTGTTTGTGGGAGCTTCCTGTGCACATATTGGCTACTTTGTCTCCTCACGATTCCAACATATTGAAAACTCTTAACTGGTTGTAAAGTGCTCTAGGATATCCTGAGTGTTGTGTGGATACATATTTCTTCTGTGCACATGTGCATGTGTGTGTGCATGCGTGTGCACACATGCGTGTATGCATGTTTGTGTGTGTGCATCCTCCCTGTTCCCTTGTTCTGTCCTTTATCAAAATATATGTATCTCATGTGAATTTACACTTCAATGGCTAGCTCCTCTGCCATCTCCATAGTTACTGTTCAGTGACAGTTTGCAACATTTTCAGTTTAATGTTTATATTATTCAAGATTTTGGCATTTTCTCTGGTGTAGGTGACTCCTCAAGTCACCGACTGCTTTTGACAAAACTGACGACTGAGGGTTTTCCTCACTACCTGCTTTACAGGCTGGTGGGTGAAGTTTTCATCATTCTTACATTTGTGGGCAATATTTACCTCTTCATCTTCCCATCTTTAAAACTTAAAAAACCTCAGTCAGACGACCACAGGATCAGGTGAAGCTGCAACACTTTGACATTCTGGTTACATTAATTGTAGCCAGTCCTATGATTTAATGGTTTAATTTGAAGGCTCCATTACAAAACAAATTGTATCCCTGGGAATATATCGGCATAAGGAGAAAGGACAGGGCAGGTTTCATTACACTGTCAAGATGACCTGAGTAAGATTATTTTGTTGTGGAAGTGTGGGTGCCTGTTTCTGTGACTAAGATGTGTAACTGTGTGAGTGAAGAGTGAGCGCGTGAATGTGAGTGGGAGGGAGTGAACGAGCGTGAGAGTGTGAGGGGGAGAGCAAGAATGTGTATGAGGGAGCGCGTATGACAGAGACAGAGCAGTTACTGAGACACTGTGAGAGTAGTTAATGCCTGAGTCTGTGTGTGTGTGTTTGTGTGTGTTCTTTCTCTCTCCGTCTCTGTGCCTGTGTGTGTGCCTCTGTCCATGCATGTGCATGCCTCTCTGTGTTTCTGTTTGTGTCTTACTGCATGTGTCTTTGTGTGTCTTGCAAGTCTGTGCATGTCTCTCTGTGTTTCCATTTGTATGTGTCCGTGTGCATTGTGCCTGTGTGGTCCATGTGTGTCTGTATGTGTTGTGTATGGCTGTGTGCATGTGTGTGTCTGTCTCAAGCAGTAGTCTCACTGCAAAAAACCAAAGTATTGTTAAACAGCAAGAGAAGATGTTGTGTATGAGTCAGCAAATCTCTTGTCCTCGAGATCCTGTCCTCGGCAGGCTTGGCTGCTGATATACGGAAATACTAATAGATGCAGTGAGAATCTGGACCCTGCTAGAAAGAGACATAATTTAAAATAATATGTAGGTGGGTAGCGTTTTTAGGGTAAAATACTTGCTACTCAGCAATAAAGATAGAATGTTTGCTTAATGTTTTAAATAGAGCCATTTGTTAAAAGGAGTTTTCGATCACAACTTTTTAGGATTTAGGATTTTTTTCAACACTTAGCCTGAGTTGAAGTGAGCTAAAGAAAAGTAAGGGATTACAGAGCCATTGACTCTACTTCACACAGTCCCAAGCTCTTATTGATCCAGCCGACCTGTATTTTAGTTTCAGCTAATGAGCTGAGTAGGGTTGAGTTTCAGTGTCCTTGCTCACTGCTGAGGAGGACACAAGCTTTAGAGACAGAGTGCGAGCATTCCCAGCCTCCACAATTTACATTAAATAACGCATCAACCTTCAGCTCACTCAATGTCCATGAAGGGAAACCGTGGGAACATTAAATGTTTCCGTCTGTTCTTTTTACAGTGATGGAAGAAATTTCTGTCAAAATCTCTAAACTCGCATGTTATAGGATGCTTCCCCTCGGAAAAAAGTCTCGTTTAACTGTGCATGTGTATGTATAGACGTTGATGACCATGAGACTGGGAGTCTGATTGTGAGACAGAGTGCGATTCGGTGAGGTGGGGTATGGTGCGCAGGAGTTCATGTACACAGCTTGAGTTTGTGGGGGTGAGAGATGGTGTGAGGTGCACGGGAGGGCGAATGGGGCAGGGAGGTTTATTGGGTGAGGGAGGGTACAAGGGAGAGAGAATGGGGTGAGTGCAGGTGCATCAGATAGCTCAGTTGGCGAGACGGCTGGTTTGTGAGGCAGAGTGATGCCAATTACATGGGTTCAGCACCTGTACCTGCTGACGTTCTTACGAAGGACTCTCTTTCTCAAACTTCTCCATCACCTGAGGTGTGGAGACCTGCAGGTTAAAGCAGCACCAGGCATCTCTGTCTCTTTCTCCGATGGGAGTTGGTCCCTATGGCTTGTTAACGGTATGGGAACTTCACCTTTATGCCATCATTTTTGTGATTACAAAACAGCCTGGGATTATCCAAACATTTGGAATAAGAAAAGTAAATACAAAGCAGAGCATGATAACAGGAAGGTGCTGTGAATATTTGGAAAGGTCAAGGTTAACCCTTACTGCTCGGAGCGTGGGATGGAAAGACAAGGAAATCATGCTGTCAATATAGGGCTTGGTGAGATCACAACTGGCGTCAGGTGTGCAACTTTAGTTTCCTTATGTAAGGAGAAATCAACTTGCCTTAAAGGTGACAGGTTACCTGTAACCATTGGCACTTTGTCCCTTTGTGTCTGTCCAGACACAATCCAAGATTGGGTGCATAAAATTGTGTAATTGTATTACTGGTTGAAACATTTTTTTACACGCACAAATGTTTTCCAACATTACTCCTCATTTGTTGAATTCAGAGTTTCTCTAGCATTATCCAATGCTGCTGTGTTTGCAGTGTTAAAGACGCAGGGATCCCCAGTGATTACTTGATTATGTCCGCCATGCAAAGTTTTTCTGATTTCATTGTTTATGAGTCAATTTTTTTTCAGCGTAAATACTACGGTTCAGAACCCTCAACACAGTTACACACAGGTGCCACCAACCAATGCAGTTTTCAACATCCAGCATAATTTACTGCCCTGTCTTGAAGTCAGATAAACAGTATTTCCAAAATTACAAGCAATGTTTATGAGTGCTGTAAATAATACTAACATGCTCCGTGCAAACACAATGTACACACACACACACACACACTCAAACACGCACATACACAAACGCGCACGCACGCAGAAAAACGGCAATACACTGTGCACAAAGCTCTCAGACAGTATTTTTTAAATAGGCAATACACTGACCGCTGGGCCAAACTGTCAGCGTAAGGCATGCTGTTGGTACAACATAGGGCCTTAAAGAGCTGGAGCATCCGTCATTGACACTGAACATTTGCCTTTCATTTACTGATGTCTCTCTTTAGGGAGCCCTCCTGTTCCCCAGTCTTCCTTCTTTCATAGAGTCATACAGCATAGAAATAAGTCCTTTGGTCCAACCAGTCCGTGCCGAACATCAGCCCAAAATAAACTAGTCTTACCTGCCTGCTTCTGGCCCTTATCCCTCCAAATCTTTCCTATTCACATACTTACCCAAATGTCTTTTAAACATTGTAATTGTGCCCATATTCACCACTTCCTCAGGAAGTTCATTCCACACATGAACTACCCTCTTTATAAATAATTTGCCCCTCATCTCTCATAAGTCCCCTAAATCTCTCTCCTTTCACCTTAAAAGTGTGCCCCTTAGTCTTGAAATTCCCTATCCTACGGAAAAGACAACTACCATTACGCCTATCTATGCCTCTCATGATTTTATAAACTTCTATAAGGTCACCTCTCAACTTCATACGCTCCAGTGAAAAAAGTCCCAGCCTATCCCTCAAACCTTCCACACCTGGCAACATCCTGATAAATCTCTTCTGAACCCTCTCCAGTTTAAACAATATCCGTTCCTTTAACTGGACGACCTGAACCAGACCTCTTAAACTATTGTCGTTCCATTCGGCTTCTTTAACTTCAGACTGTTCAAATACCAGCGCTTGAACATTTGTGCTTGGGAACTGGAAGGCCATTCAGCCCTTCCAGCTCCTATTCTGTCATTCAAATTCCATCATGGCTAATCTGCATTTCAATTCGATTTACTCATCTTCCGTAGCATTGCTAAGATTGTGCTGCACAAACACTAGCCATTTCAACAAACCCGTCTATGCTCTGTGCTAGATTCATAGAAAATGGGAGCAGTAGACCATTCGGCCCTTTGAGCCAGCATTTATTATGGTCAAGGCTGATCTTCCAAATCAATAGTCTGTCCCGACTACCTCTGCCACCGCCCCCGCCCACCCCAACCCCATATCCTTTGATGAACTGCTGCAGAAAAGAACAAAACAAGAATGAAATGGACAGAACCACCTAGCAATTTAAGCTGAGAAGAATGAGAGATGTTCCCATTGAATCATATGAGATCATGAGGAGACTTGACTTCACTATTTATTGGAGGACAGGCAACTTTCTCACACAGAAGGTAGTTTGTGTGTGGAATGAATTGCCAGAGGAAGTGGTAGATGCAGGTACAGTTACAACGTTTAAAAGATATTTGGACAGGTACATGGATAGGAAAGGTTTAGAGGGATATGGGCCAGGAGCAGGCAAGTGGGACTAATTGGTCTGCTTGGACGAGTTGGACCAAAGGGTCTGTTTCTGTACTGTATGACTCTGCCTAACCTATTTAAATTGTAGCAAGCAAATTATCAATGGTGTTACAGTGGCTGACACAAAAGCTTAAAAGAGGAAGGATTTCTATTTTACAATCATTCCATGTAATGAATCTGCGAGTCTGTTGAGTACTGCTGCTCTCTGTGTTTGATTGGTTAAGCTTGGACGCAGACTCAGTGGAAAGTAATCAAAGTTGTAGAAAGAGCTGGAAGCTTGAACTGCAAATAAACCTGTCGCACGTATCGGAACTGTATCGATTATGGTAAATAAAGTCTACAGCAAGGTTACTGAGAAACTAGAAGCAGGAATAGGCCAGTTGGCCCTTCGAGCCTGCTCCACCAATCACAGTTCATCATCCATCCCAATTCCAATTTCTGCTTTCTCCCCATAATCTTGATGCCTTTAAAGCCTAAACATTTATCCATCTCTTTCTTGAATGTATCCAGTGATTGGTCTCCACTGCCTGCTGTGGAGGAGAATTCCACAACTTCACTACCTGGCGAGAGAAGACAATTTTCATCGTCCCAGTCATAAACGGTTGACCCCTGTATCCTGAGACTGTGACCAAATCCTTGACTCTAGACTTCCTCAAACATCCCCCCTGCATCTCGTCAATCCAGCTCTATCAGAAGTTTATACATTTTAATCAGATCCTCTCTTGCCCTTCCAAATTCGAGTAGAGGCCCAGTCAAACCAATCTCTCCGCATAGGACAGGCCAGTATCAGAATAATGAACCACCACTGCATTCCTACTATGGTAAATATATCCTTTCTTAGATAGGGAGTTCAAAACTGCACAGACTGCTCCAGGTGTGGTCTCAGCTATGTCCTGCATAACTGCAGTAAGTGATCCCTATTTCTGAACTTGAATCCTCTGTCAATGAAAGCTGATATACCATTTGCCTTCTTCATTTCTTGCTGCACTTCCCGGTTTAACTTTCATTGCCTGGTGTATAAGGACAGCCAGATCCCTTTCTACGTTCTTGTGTCTCACGGGAGCATGAGACCAGATCTGGAGGAGTATGAGGACCTCAGGAGACTGTAGGGAAGGAGTCTGCTCAGAATAGGTTTCTGTCCTGTGCCTGAAGTATTAAGGAGTAACTTTTTTCTGAAACGAAGATGCCATGAGAACACATTATCACAACTGGATGTTCAAGGGGAAATCGTTGATGGGGTTTTAATAAGGAAAAAAAACAAATGCTTCAAATTACAGGGAAGGCTCGGGGAAATGAGGACATCTCCTTCTGCACTTATTGATTCTGTGTACTAGACAAACTCTCTCTCAGTTTGTGGGGAATGGGAAGGCAAATTCATTTCAGTGTTTGAGAATTCCATTCCTCAGACAGTCTGACTGAATTTTCCTTGGACTAGAGTCAGACCATGGGAGACACACAAAAAATGGTAGGATATTGACCAAGGGCAGACAGAAGGGATTAATTTCATTTGGTGTCATGTTCATGGGCTGAAGGGCCCATTCCTGTGCTGATCTGTTCTGTATTCCATGGTTTTAGATGCTAGAGATAGGAAATAAAAACAGGGATTGCTGGAGAAACGCAGAAGGTCTGACAGCGTCTGTGGAGAGAAAGCAAAGTTAATGTTTCGAATCCAGTGACCCTTCTTCAGAACTGGGTATGAATCCCACTACGGGAGAAAGTGAAATTCAAACTCAGTAAATATACGGAATTGAAAGCTGGTCGAATGGTGACCAGGTAACCATTCTCAATTGTGGCAAAAAAACCATTCACTCATGTCCTTCAGGGAATAAAATTTGCCATCCTTACTCGGTCTAGGCCTACACGTGACTCCTGATCCTTGATAACGGCAAGGTGTACAACCTGGGATTGGCATCAGTTTCCAACCAATAACACCAAAAGATTCACAGTTGCCTCTTTAAAAGCAAAAAGCGCAGCTGCTTGCATGAATCAGTCTGTCCTATGATGTAAATTGCTCCCAAACAACTTTTATATTAAGATCAATTATATAGTGCTGAACAGGACAACCTTCTGGGACAATCTTTCACCTTTTCGTCAACTAAACTGCCCTCACTTACAGCAGTGATTCATCACCGATTCCAGGCGGGTTTGATGGTTATTGAGGGAAAATGCTTGTTGCGCACACATTGTGGCTAGCAACATTAAAGCAATTTCTTAACCATCGCCCATGAGATGTGGGAGCCTGGCTTTAACGCCCGTCCCTAATTGTCTTGAACTGTGTGGCTTTCTCAGTCAATTCAGAGGGGAGTTAAGAGTCAACACCATTGCTGTGAATCTGGAGTCACGTGTAGGCCCAGACCGAGTAAGGACAGCAAGTTTTATTCCCTGAAGGACATGAGTGAATCCAATGGGGTTTTTGCCACAATTGAGAATGGTTATATGGTCACCATTCGACTAGCTTTCAATTCCGTATATTTACTGAGTTTGAATTTCACCTTCTCCCGTAGTGGGATTCATACCTAGTTCTGAGGAAGGGTCACTGGATTCGAAACGTTAACTCTGCTTTCTCTCCACAGATGCTGTCAGACCTGCTGAGTTTCTCCAGCAATCCCTGTTTTTATTTCCTATCTCCAGCATCTAAAACCACAGCACACAGAACAGGACAGCACAGGAATGGGCCCTTCAGCCCAGGAACATGACACCAAATGAAACGAATCCCTTCTGTCTGCCCTTGCTCAATATCCCACCATTTCTAGCATATTCACATGCTTATCTGAAAACGTAGCACAATGCTGAGCTTTTATGCCAGTCTGGGGAACAAAAACACATACTGCTGGAGAAACTCAGCAGGTCTGACGGCATCTGTGGAGAGAAAGTAGGGTCACATTGGACTCAAAACATGAAGTGTTTCTCTCTCTCCACAGTTTCTGCTGGCTCCTTCCAGCATTTTCTGTTTTTATTACATTACACTAGAACTCCGGATGACTAGTGCAGTGATATTACCGCAGAATTATTACAGTGCAGAAAAGCCCACTGTACCTGCCCTGGTTTTATCCCCTAGTGTCAATTTCGTGCCTTTTCCTCATTTCCCCCTGTGCTATTTCTATCCAAATTGCCATCCAATGCCCCTCTCAAATGTCTCAATGGAACCTGCCCCGACCACATTTTTAGACAAATCCTAACTACTCACTGAGTGAAAAAGTTTTTTTCTCACATCACCCTTGTTTTATTTGCAGATCACTTCAAACCGCTATGCGACCACCTCCCATGGAGAGAAGGCAGCCTGGGTTTGTCAAGAATTGTCACAGTGTTAGTGGAAGCAAAAGGCTGTTCAAAATAGAACTAACAGTTATAGTTATGTGGTGCCTTTCCTCAGTCTCCTTAATGTTGTGGTTGGACAATAACACAGGATGAAGTTTCATGGCAGTCCAATTAAAATATTTGAGATTTGCCTTCCTGCCTGTTGATTCCAATGGCTTGAACAGCTTGATTGAATTATCGTCATTATCAGTGAGGCTGAAACTCTTACCAAGTGAAGCACACAGCAACAAAGTGTTGAGGTCATTGGCAGTGGTTCAGCCTTATCTACTCTCTGTTCCCCCCTGCCCCCACAGGCTGTTCCACAACCCTTCCAAACCCATTAGCTTCTTTCAGAGTGAAGGCTCTGTTGCCTTTCGGGAGGATACCGAAGACAATTTGATGAGATCGATCGGATCATTCCTGTTTGAGCTGAAGAGTCGTGGCATTGTACAATGTCAAATGTTCAGCCCATCTAGTCAATCATAAAATCCATACAGTGTGGAAGCAGGGCATCAAGGTCTACATCAATCCTCCTAAGAGCATCCCACCCAGGCCCATTACCCTAAACTATCCCTGTAACCCCATATTTCATCTGGCTAACCCACCTAGCCTACACATCCCTGGACAGTACAGGCAATTTAGCATGGCCAATCCACCCTAACCTACACATCTTTGGAATGTGGGAGGAAACCAGAGCACCTGCAGGAAACCCACACAGACATGGGCAGAATGTGCAAACTCCACACAGACAGACAGTCGCCTGAGGGTGGGTTTGAACCATGGTCCCTGGTGCTGTGAGGCAGCAGTGCTAACCACTGAGCCACCGTGCCACCACCAAACTGGCACTTCTGGTTAGGGCAACAAGAAGACGCTCCTTCAGGTAGTCATCTCAGCCTTTTTGAACAGGCAGGCGAAGCCTTGGGTGAACAGGCCACTCCACAGATAGTGCATCATTCCCTCAGTATGTCACTGCATTGCCAGCTCAGACCATGAGCTTTGGGAGCAGGCCTTGAACCTGTGATCACAGCCATTCAGTAGAGACTGACTCACTTTAAGAGACACTTGCTTCACAGAAAGGGCACGCAAAGTGTGGACCTGCCTCCCGCAAGCACCACCAGATGTTAGCTCAACCAATCATAACAGAACCTGAGATCAATAAAATGTTTGATATCAAAAGACATAGAAAGAAGGCATGTAAGCGAAATACTGCTGATGCTAGAAATATGAAACAAACACAGAAATTGCTGGAGAAACTCAGTCGGTCTGGCAACATCTGTGGAGAGAGAAACAGAGTTAACATTTCGAGCCCGATTTGACTCTCTTCACAATCTCAACTGAAGAAAGTCATAGACTTGAAACGCTAACTCTTTTTTTTTGAATGAAGGCAGGTGGGAAGAACTCAGATTAAGATCAGCTGGAATCTCACTGTCAGAATAGAGTTGATGGGCTGAATGGCTTACAGAATTGAGATAAAAGGCAGAATGACTGTGGTCTTACCAGACCATAGGGCTGCTCTCTTATTAGACAGAGATACATGACTGGCAGTGCTTTAACCTGAGGGTTACTACACCTCAGGCTTGGGGAGAGGTTGAGAAGGAGAATGCTTCATGGTAACCTCAGCTGGTGTGGGATTTGAACCTACGTTGTTAGTGTCACTCTACGGTGAAAACCAGTGGGTCCAGCAAAATGAGATAAGGGACCCACCCCATCCCCTACCGCCAAAAACTTGGGATGTGCTCAGCTTGGCAACAAATACCCTCACTAAAGCGATGGACTGAGGGATTTAATACAGCACCAACAACGAAGTATAAGGGCTTGTTTCTAATCTGTTCTAAGAATGGTACTGTTATCTGAAGTGCGTTTCGCAAACTAAACACCAATCATGGGTCTTAAAATGATTCTCATACACGAAGTACAAACATGAAAGAAACTCTGGAGATGTGCACTAAATAAATGATGTCCCACCCGCTCCAGAGTTGCACCAATAACATCTTTGATTGGAAACTGTCTATAAACTGCTTGAAGCTTTGCACTGTTGAAGACGTCTCCTGGCTTAGCAGTTGAGAATGTCTTCCTGTGCTGGTGTGAAAACAAAGATTGCTTGACATCCAAATGAACTGAGTCCGTGATGAGTGTCAGTTTAAGATACTCCGCAGCACTGACCCATTTGTTAAGATGCCACAGAGCTGGTGGAAGAATTCATTAGCAAAGTCTTGGATGGCCTGATTTGATCAGTAAGGCAGCACAGCCCTTGCTTCATGAGGAGGGAAGGATATTATTGGGTTGGCATCATTTCAGCTTGCCTGATTCATAAATTTATATCTCAAAATTAAATTTAGCAGGCCGGTCAATAGTCCTTATTGACTCTTTGAGAGGATGCACTAAGAGAGTCGAACTGGTAGTACAAATAAGATCAATTTGTATCACCTAACTGTAGTAACTTTGGGGATAGTGTTACCGAAAATATTTAGATATATGTTGACAGACCAACACAGACAGGTTAACAGACGGCAGCATGATGCAGCAAAATATGTGATGCTTTTACATGTAGATCCAAAAAGCAAAGTGCTCCATGGGAAAATGTGAAACATTTTTAGTGAAAACTGTAATCCACTGTGAAGTTTGATCAATGACTCATCACTGATTTACTGCAGCTCCTCACCCACATTTGACCTGGACACTCAGAGACAACTTTGCTGGCCATAAACCCATTGGGAAATAGCCAGCCAATGCTCTGAGTTGATTGGCTATGTCTTTTCCTCCCCAATTTCCCAGGGCTTGCAGCTGAGAACTCATTCCCTAACAGAATCACAGCAAGCAGCTCTCCTTTCTCTTCAATGATGCTGACCCACTCCCATCTTTCCCACCGCTACCACCCCCGCCACCCCGCTCCCTGGAAGCATTAGGCCATTTTCCAGAGATGTCACACTTTGCCTTCACCCAAGAGCAAAACACAAAGAATGCAGGTCCTCAGCAGAGTTCCCCCAACTCCAATGGGCAGGGCATCACACCTGATCCCTTTTCTCTCTGAGATGGGGAATTGCAGTCAGGAATGGCTTTACATTACAAAGTGACTTTCACTAACTCCAGCACAGTCCCAGGTTCAGTTTGGGTCTCAGTTAACATCTAAACACAGTGGCTACAACAGCAGGTCAGAAGTTAGAAATAGTGCGGTGAGTAAGTCACCTCCTGACTCCTCAAAGCCTGTCCTTCATCTACAAGCCACAAGTCAGGAGTGTGATGGAATACTCCCCACTTGCCTGGATGGGTGCAGCTCCAACAACACTCAAGAAGCTTGACACCATCCAAGACAAAGCAGCCCCCGCTTGATAGGAACCACATACACAAGTATCCACTCCCTCCACCACCGACACTCAGTAGCAGCAGTGTGTACCGTCTACAAGATGCACTTCAGAAATTCATCAAGGTTCCTGAGGCAGCACCTTCCAAACCCATGACCACTTCTACCTTGAAGGACAAGGGCAGCAGAAACATGGGAAAACCACTCCCTGTAAGTTCTCTTCTAAACCACTCACCAGCCTGACTTGGAAATATATTGCCATTCCTTCAGTGTTACTGAGTCAAAATCCTGGGACTTCCTCCCTAAGGGCATTGTGCCTATGCCTTGAACACAGTTCACAAAGTTAGCTCACCACCAGCTTCTCACGGGCAACCAGGAGTGGGCAAGAAATGTTGGCCTAGCCAGTGACACCCACGTCCATGAGCAAATGAAAAAAAACTTGTTTTGGTTGCTGTCTGGACATACTCAACCTCCCTCATGCGTCACTGATTTACATCATTCCCCTGTGCACCACTGCCTTCACTTTTCAATTCCCATCCTTACATTCAGATCCCTCCATGCCCTCTCCCCTCCCTCACTCATCCTGAATTTCCACGTACCTTTACCTCCAGTCCCAGGGCTAATTCCTCAGTTTATTCATCACCCCTTTGGTGGCCTGCATGGGTCCTAATTTTTGGAAATCCCCCCACTAATCCTTAAATTCCTCTCACTCTTCCTTGATACAAAGTTCTCAATCTCAAGTTGTCTCCAAAGAGCAAGCATCTGGAGACCTCCCGTGCCCTCAAAATCAGACTGATCTCCCGTCTACAAGCGGGAGAACAAGCTGTCAGGGAAAATGTCAAAAGGTGAATAAAGAATGAAAAATGTCATTTGCAAATGGCAGGAGATGATTGCATTTGCTAATTAATAAAACATGCATTAAAAAAATCATAACCAGGGATTATGAAGCTTGGTAATTAAGAGCTTTTCTTTCATCTGCCCCTGTTCCATTAGATCCCGAAACAATCAATACCCTTCACTCAAAACTAAATTATTAACCCTTTGTTAGATAAATAACACTCAATGCTGTCGGGCTGTTCCAATGCACCTGGCATAACAAGGTGTAGAGCTGGATGAACACAGCAGGCCAGGCAGCATGAGCTTTGTTCATCCTGCGTTCATCCAGCTCTACACCTTGTTATCTCAGATTCTCCAGCATCTGCAGTTCCTACTATCTCTGAACCAATGCACCTGGCAGCAGGTTAACATGCAGCAGCTGCCTGCAATCTTCAATTAAATGGGCGTTCCTAATCATTTTCAGAAGAATTTCAAGATGCTTCACCCTTTCACTGCCCTCCTGGGTGTTTTGCACATTGCACCAGGGCTACAGGGAAGTAGTCACTGTGAAAGGGAGTGGTCACTGAATGAGCAGCGCCGAGAATTTCAGGACAGGTTTGAAAGGGGTAATTAATCAATTGGAATTTCTGTGTTGAACAGTTGAATGACCAGAGACAGTACTGGAAGCTAGAGTCAATAAATGTGGAGCTGGAAAAGTAGGAAAGTCAATGTTTCAGGCTGAAACCCTCTGTCAGGACTGGGGAGGGGGAGAGGAGCCCAGAATTAAATAGAGGGAGTGGGGTTGGGCTGTGGGGGGTGGGGAGGATGGGTGAGATGGAGGTAGGTGGATGCGGGTAGGGGGTTATTGTGGTTGGTCAGTGGGAAGGGTGGAGCGGAAAGGTGAGTAGGAAGATGAACAAAAATAGAAATTGCTGGAAAAGTTCAGCAGGTCTGGCAGCATCTGTGAAGAAAAAAATCAGAGTTAACGTTTTGGGTCTGGTGAGCCTTCCTCAGAACTGGTCACCGGACCCGAAATGTTAACTCTGATTTTTTTCTTTACAGATGCTGCCAGATCTGCTGAGCTTTTCCAGCAATTTCTATTTTTGTTCCTGATTTACCGCATCCACAGTTCTTTTGGTTTTTATTCAGGAAGATTGGACAGATTGGGGGTGGAGAGATTTTGAAACTGGTGATGCAGTCAGGGGCTTATTGCGGTTGGTCAGTGGGAATGGGGGGAGTGTATAGGTGAGTCAGATGATGGACAGGTTGAGGGAGGAGAGATTTTGAAGCTGGTGAAGTCAGCTGTTCAGTGGGAAGTTGTTAAACCAGAGCTTTATCTCTCTCCTCACCACAAATTGCCGCAGGGGTAAACAGTATCAAGAAGGGCAAATGACGGCTTGGCAGTATTCTAGCCGGATGGCTAATCCAGAGACCCCAGGTAATGTTCTGGGGACCTGGGTTCAATTCCTGCCACAGTTGATGGTGGAATTTGAATTCAATAAATATCTAGAATTAAGAGTCTAATGATGACCATGAATCCATTGTCAATTGTTAGAAAAACCCATCTGGTTCACTAATGCCCTTTAGGGAAGGAAACTGTCATCCTTACCTGGTCTGGCCTACATGTGACTCCAGACCCACAGCAATGAGGCTGACTCTGGGCAATTAGGGATGGGGCAATAAATGCTGCCCTAAACTCATGTTGCGAATGAAGAAGGTATTTGGCCTCTTATGGTGCAGTCGTATGTCTCTACCTCTGAACCAGGAGGCCTGGGTTCAGATCCCACCTGCTCAGGAAGTACCCATAAGAACAAGTTTACCATGAAACAAAATAACTAGAAGGTAGTTGGATCTCTGTCCTTGACATCCAGCTTGATTAATGATCCTCCCCTTAAGTGAGATGAGGAGGTAGGAGGTCAACTCTGACTTGGTGAGGAAGATATTAAACAGAAGTAAGGTTTTCCTGTGGTCTAGTGCTAGGATTTGGTGATTCAGAGCCGTGGGTTCAATTTTGCTTTTCCTAAGGGCTCTTGTCATGCAGTGGCAGTGTCCCTACCTCGGGGCCAGGTTCGAGTCTCACCTGCTCCAGAGAGATGTCACAATGCGCCTGGACAGATTGCTTAAAAATATCTACAAACCGTCGTGGACTCCCTTAACAACTGTACATGCTAGCCAAACCACAAGGAGAGCATTCATACACATCCCTCCTGGCCCCTGTATTGGCCTGGCTTAGCGGAGAGATCGCTTGCTTCAAAGTCTGAAGATGGCGGGTTCGAGTCCTGCTCTAGAGGCTTGAGCACAAACTCCAGCTTTGTATTCCCAGCTGGGGAATGCTGCACTGTCGGAAGTGCCACCTTGAGGATACAATGTTAAACCGAGGCCCTATTGGCTTTATAAGGGGAGTGCAAAAGATTCCATGTCCACTACCAAACCTGAATCCTCATCTCGACAGGTTCCTATGAATGTCATTGCTGTCCTGTACCTATGCTGCAGGGTAAGTGAGGCTCACTGTCATTGTCCTGTCAATTATGTTAGTGCAGCATTCGCCAGTATACTTACTCGCTAACTCTTCATTGCTGCAGTTAAAGACACACTATTCACTTGAGACAAAGAAAAAGCACATTAAAAATGATGAGGAAACATCTGTCATGTCTGAGCAGCCCTGTTCGACATTTGGAATTTGAAAACAAAACTGTCAAAACCATTTCCTTACGTATGAGGTACTGGAACACCATGTGAGAAAATGATTCTCAGGGAGTCACACATAGGAATAATGAGTTGGTGGGGGGAGAAAAGGACAGGAAAAATGAAAATTAGAAGCTGCCAACTTTAAAGGCATCTGGAACATCTGATGCTCCTGTGGGTTAAACACTGAGAACTTAATTAAAAAGCTCTTTTAACCGCAACTGGATGATGAAAGAACACACTCGTGTTGTTGGAGGGTAAAGGCTTGTAAGATTTACTGGGGCACGCCATGTTCTTTCATCCAATGCAGGTGATGGGACATGAGGTTTGACTCAAAAGCCTGTGAAAAGTTTATAACCCAGACTCCCTTTCACCATCACGGGGCCATGACAGATCCAAAGTGAAAGCCTGTGTCAGATGATTAACCTCCAGCAATGGTGCACAGACCTCGGTCCTGGAGGAGTCCGCAGAGAAAGAATTTCTACAGTGTTGAATCAGGCCTTTCAGTTCAGTCAAGTAAACACTGACCCTCCGAACAGCATCCCACTCAGACCACCTCCCACCCTACCCTCTAACCCTGCATTTCCTATGGCTAACCCACCTAGTCTACACATCCCTGAACACTACAGGGCAATTTGGCATGGCCAATCCACCTAGCCTGCACATCTTTGGACTGTGGGAGGGAACTGGAGCACCTGGAGGAAACCCACGCGGACACGGGAAGAATGTGCAAACTCCACACAGACAGCAACCAGAGGGTGGAATCAGCCACGGGTCCCTGGCGCTGTGAGGCAGCAGTGCTAACCACTGAGCCACCATGTCGTCCTTAAACAGTGACAAGAGCAACTGAAGACTGCTGCGTCTTGGGCCCAATTTGAAGATTGATGGCAGCGGTGGGGTTGGGGGAGGAAGTACTTTGGGGAGTGGTGGTGCAGGGGGGAATTTGCTGGGTGGCACCTATGGACATTTCCAGTCCCAACCACAGACCATGGGATCCATCAGAACATTGTGAGTACATTCTCAATACACGTACCCTGGCTCCTCATGAAGAACAAATTGCTGGGAGAAGTCAGGCTTGTTCCTGGCAGCGGCCCACATTCCTTGGCACTGTGGAATGTTTGGAGCCAAGGCAAGCGAGAAAAGCCAGGGGGAATTTGATGGGTTGGGAACGTAATGATCCATGTTCCTGCACAGAGCAGAGCCATTGAATTCCTGGGCAGTACCACTGGCTGAGCACATTACTCTACAGGGCTGCAAAAAAAATACCCTGTATAATTGCACAGAGCGAAGAACAAATCTCAGACTCAGAAGACGAGGTGCAACGTTCCAAGATGGTCACAAACACGGTGCAAGAAACAATGGGGCCCCTGTTGACTTCCTTCGATTTATATTTTCAGTTACAACATTTCAGTCAGGGTTTACAAAACAACGAGTGGATGGGCCTTTTCAGGATTTATTTCCAAACCTCCAGCTCTAAATGTGCAGCCAACATCTGAAAGTAATAAACATTTGCAATGAATGTTTCAATCCCGGTATTCAGTCGTAGAAATGGGTGGAGACACAGAATGGGAGGGGTGCTGGGGTGAGGGGAATGGAGTCTGAAGCTCTGCACAAAGACCTTCAGCATTGCCAGTCTTTGGAATCATAGAAAACAGGAGCAGGAGTGGGCCATTCGGCCCTTTAAGCTTGTTCCGATCACGGCTGATCATCCAACACAGTCCCCTGTTCTTCTTTTTCCTAGAATTCCTCAGTGTGGGAGCAGGCCATTCGGCCCATCAAGTCCACACTGACCCTCCGAAGAGCATCCCACCCAGAACCACCCCCATACCCTGACCCTGTAAACCTACATTTAGCATGGCTAATCCACCTAGCCTGCACATCTCTGGAGACTATGGGCAATTTACCATGCCCAATCCACCCTAACCTGCACATCTTTGGACTGCGGGTGGCAACCCACATAGACGTGAACCCAGGTCCCTGGCGCTGTGAGGCAGCGGTGCTAACGACTGAGCCACTTTGCTGCCTAGTAGCCTCATTTCTCCTCATACCCTTTGATCCCCTTAGCCCTAAGAACTATATTTGATTCCTTCTTGGAAATTTTCAATGTTTTGGCCTCGACTGCTTTCTGCGGAAGAGAATTCCACCACTCTCTGAGTGAAGAAATTTCTCCTCATTTCAGTCCTAAATGGCCTACCCCATTTGCTCAGGCTGTGAATTGTGATAACTTCATTTCTAGTCTGTGGAATAGCAGCCTGGAAGAATAGAGGGTTGAACGAAATTCATCGTTGTCTCCCCTTACCTCTTCATTCTGCACTCCTCCTTTTAGCAACGTTACCTCAAAATCTACAATAAAGCCAACAAATTGTATTTATATAGCACCTTTTACGTGATCAAACGACTTGAGGTACTACGCAGGAGCTTCGTAGGGTGAAATTTGACGCTGCCTCATGGAATGCAATACTAAGGCCAAGGGATGTGCAGGCTAGTTGGATTGGCCATGGGAAATACAGGGTCTGTGTGGGATGCTCTTCAGAGGGGTTGGTATAGACTCGATGGGCCAAATGGCCTGCTTCCCCACTGTATGAATTCTAGGATTCTAGATTGGGTAAAGAGGTACGTTTTAAAGAACGACTAAAAGGAGGAAGAGCGAGAGAGAGAGAGAGACAGGTGGAAAGAGTCACAAAGGTTTTAGGAGGGAATGCCTGAGCTTGGGGCCAGGTAGCTAAAGGCATGGCCTCCGATGGTGGTGCAATTTAAATCAGAGACACTCAGAACCCAAGAAATGCAAAGAACTTGGAGGTTCCTGGGTCTAAAGAAGATAGAATTGGGGCAGAGTGAGGCTATGGAGTTTTTCCTTTAATATTTATTCATGGGATGAGGAAGTCATTGGCTGAGCCAGCATTTATTGCCCAGAGGACAGTTTAAGAGAGAACCACATTGCTGTGGGTCTGGAGTCACATGTAGGCCAGACCAGGTAAGGATGGGTTAGGGTTCCTTCCCTAAAGGACATTAGTGAACCTGATGGGTTTTTCCCGACAATCAATAATGGATTCATGGTCATCGTTAGACTCTTAATTCCAGAATTTTACTGAATTCAAATTCCACCATCTGCTGCAGCGGGATTCAAACCTGGGTCCACAGAACATTACCTGGGCCTCTCGATTAACAGTCCACTGATAACACCACTGGGCCATCACCTACCCATTTACTTTGAGAATAAGGGAGCACCCATTTAAGACTGAGATAAGGAAACACTTTCTCTCTCAGAGGGTGGTGAGTCTTTGGAATTCCCCTCCTTAGAAAGCAGTAGATGCAGCATCTTGAAATATTTTTTAGCTCAGAGGTTGATTACCAAGGGGGTGGAAAATAATTAGGGACATGCAGGAATATGAAGCTGAGGTTAAATTTGGATCATCTTGAATGGCAGAGCAGGCTCAAAGGGTTGAGTGGCCTACACTTGTTCCTTGTTGATACATTTGTACGTAACTTTTCTGTTTTGAATCATCTGTGCCAGTGCCTGCCGGTTCGAATACTAACACCTGATTTCCGAGGACAGAATTGTAGACCTATGGGGGTAGAGTGGGACTGACTAGTTTAATTTGGAAAACCTAGTCGCAGGGACAAGTTGGGCCAAAGGGCCTGTTTCCATGATGTATGACGTTATAGAGAGCCAGCACAGAGTCAATGGCCCGAATGTCCTCCTGTAAGTGACTGAATGCGATGGGTCAGCTCCTCAGCTGGAAACATCTTTGCTACAGCAGCAATTAAAGTGATAAACTCCAGTCCCTACGGTGCACACAGTCAACAACCAGCCTCCCTATTACTCAGCAAAGCATCACACATTCTTCTGAGACAGCGACGCTGAGCTCTGAAAAGGTTAGATTACATCCTGTTGACCAGCACGGTGCTGACTCTGTCTCCTGTTATATGCTGCATCTGCTCCCTGCCCCTAGGCACTAGCTCATTGTGAACAAGCTTAAATGAGAGATCCTGTGGAAATATCTTTAATAAATAAATGATCACATCAAAGTGCTTCGGTGCTGACAAGTGTATGTATGGGATGACAGGTACCTGGGAGGGAGTTTATGAGGCTGTATTTCAACCAAGGGGCTCCTGAGTCCAAGTGGTTTGAGAATGTTAACAGGAGTTTACAAGCAGCTGATGTCCTTTAATCCCCTTCCAGTGAGCTGTGTGTCTGTGTCCACCATACACTTTACACATTTGCCATGACAACTTGTATTTTATCTTCAGCAGTTAGCATGCAGTCTGGCTGCCAGCTACAATTCTGCTCTATTTAATGAGGACATCTGGGAGTAGGAGTCTCTCTCTCTCCCTCTACCCCGAGCCCCCTCACAGTTTGTCTCTACCCCACTAGCCTGTCTCCGACAGGATCGAGCTCTCCCTCTACTCCGAGTCCCCTCCCAGCTTGTCTCTACCCCTCTAGCCCCTCTCCCGCTCAATCCAACTATCTCTCACTGCAAAAACAGAAGTTGCTGGAAAAGCTCAGCAGGTCTGGCAGCATCAGCCTTCTGAGGAAGGGTCACTCGTCCAGTAGAGGTTTACTCTGATTTCTCTCCACAGATGCTGCCAGACCTGCTGAGCTTTTCCAGCAATTTCTATCTTTGTCTCTGATTTGACAGCATTGGCAGTCCTTTTGGTTTTAATCTCTCACTGCCCTTTGTCCACATCCCCTCTCCTACCCCAAACTGTTTCCCTCCCACAAATGCAAGAACCCCAAATTTCCAACGATCATGAGAAAAGGATGCTGGTTAATCGGCAAGTCAACTCTGATTGGTTGAGGTGTTGCCATGGAGAAAGAAATGGGGCATCACATGCTTCTCAAGCTACTGGATAATTCAAGAATAGGGGCAGGGTTTGAACATATTTCTTGTGTTTGCATATTTCTGTGTAGGAGTATGTTTTATTCCTAATGAGCAGAAGTGTGTCTTGTTAACGTGACCCACTTCTCCTGTTGTGATGGTTTTAAAATTGGCGTTGTGGTATTTTGTATTAAATGCAATCCTACAGCTCTGATATGTCTCTTTCCAGTGAGATTCAAGTTGTTCGCTACTAGTGAACTGTTAGGAATGACACATAAGACCATAAGGTGGAGAAGCACAAGTAGGGCCGTTCAGCCCATCGTGTCTGCCCACCATTCCAATGTCATCGTGGCTGATCTGATCATACTTAACTCCACTTTCCTGCCTTCTCCCATAACCCTTGATTACAAATCTGCCTAACTCGGCCTTGACTATGCATAGCAACCCAACCTCGACAATCTTCTGCAGTAACAAGGTCCGTGGATTCACTATCCTCGGAGAGAAGAAATTTCTCATCTGCCTTAAATGTCCAACCCCCGACTCTGAAATTAGTCCTAGACTCGCCTACGAGGGGAAACAATCTTTCCAAAGTCCCCCAAGAAGCTTATATGTTTTAATGGAGTCACCATTCGTTCTTCTAAATTCCAACAAGTACAGACTCAACTTCACAGCAGTTTTCTGAATGAGAAAGGTCACTAGACACAAAATGTTGACTCTGTTTTCTCTCCACAGAGCCTGCGGAGTTTCTCCAGCAATTTCTGTTTTTTTTAATGACTGTTAAGGGTGTCAGCTCGTTATTCTGTAGCACAATGCAGCAGGTAAGTGAATAAAGGACAAAGTGAAAGTCAAAGCAAGCCCATCCCAGCCGCAGCAGCATCTGCCTTACTCTGTCGCTGTGTGCAGCCAGTATACAGGGCTTTGTTTCTCTCCAAGAAGTTGGTCCTGTCCCTTGCTGTTGCTGACTGACAATGTGTTGTCTCCGCTGTCAGAAGCCACAACAGAAGGAAACTTGTATCAGAGATAGTAGGAACTGCAGATGCTGGAGAATCCGAGATAACAAGGTGTGGGGCTGGATGAACACAGCAGGCCAAGCAGCATCACAGGAGCAGGAAAGCTTGACGTTTCGGGCCTAGATCCATTTCTGATGAAGGGTCTGTGTTCATCCAGCCCCACACCTTGTTATCATGGAAGGAACCTTGCTTCACTTGGGAGGCCAGGCCACAAGATAACAGGCAGCAGTCAAATGAGCGAGTGACTCACCGTGCAGAATTACTTACGGCAATTTGACAGAGGCCCACAAGCTGAAATCAAGAACAGATGTTGCTGTTGATGATGAGGGATGCTACACATGCCAGGGACCTCACCAGGAGAGGCTACCAATGACTCGAATGAAGCCTGCAGCTGGATGCCAACCTCACATGACTTCATGTGATCTTCCAAACATTCCCTTTCATCAGTGGGCACCACGGTTCTGTTTACAAGCCTGGCCAGTTCGTCTTTACAAGCCTGGGCAGGCAATGGTCTAGTGGCGTTCACACTGAACTGTTCGTCCAGGGGCCACGAGGTACAAAAACAGAAGTTGCTGGAAAAGCTCAGCAGGTCTGGCAGCATCCGGGAAGAAAAAGAATCAGAGTTAACATTTCGGGTCCCGGTGACCCTTCCTCAGAATAGGAGCTGGATCTTTCTTCACAGATGCTGCCAGACTTGCTGAGCTTTTCCAGAAACTTCTGTTTGTCTTCCTGATTTACAGCATCTGCAGTTCTTTTGGTTTTATATGGTGTCACGAGGTTGTAGGTTCAAATCCTGGCAGATAGTGGAGTTCGAATCTGATGAAGAACTGGAATATTAAGAGTCTAGTGATGACTGTGAGCTTATTGTTGGGGGGTGGGGGGGGGAGAAACCCATCTGGTTCACAAATATCTGTTAGGGAAGGAAACTTGCCTGGTCTGGCCCACATGTGGCTCCAGAACCACAGCAATGTGGTTGGCTCTCAGCACAGGTCCTTGATCTGCATCTGTGTCCCTCCACCACCCCACCTTGATAAATACCCATGGTATCTGGGCAAGGTGGCGTGGGACCAGTGTTATAAGTTTGCCCATTAGAGCTTACCAAATCCAAGTATTTCTGTTTGCAGGGGAGGCTGAAACAAAATAAAGCCCAGGAAGGAGGAACACAGGGAGGGTAATCCCTGACTCCACATGACAGTGGGAGGTTCCAAGCAATGAATGTTGCCCAGAATATACCAGCAGATAAGCAACATTGAGACCCCAGCCTTCCTCCCTGAGCATACAGTCTTTCTTAGCTGCACATACATTAAGTAGAATAATCACTGAATATAAAGTAAAGAAACAGACCATTTGGCTCTACTGAATAACACTTGCCTTTGTGTATAAACAGAGTACCACACCAGTCTGCACAGTCTATTTCCAAAGGGCTACAGACAACAGCATAATGTGATTGACATTTCAGCTCTATCTCCCAATAAAATCAGCATCCGTTTTCCAGGGAAATGCAGTTCCATGTAGGATTCTTAGCGTGAAATGCAGACTATCTGGGAAAAATCAATCCCTACCTCTCACCGCAATGCGATTGGCAGGAGCTAAACAGTCTTCTTCATTACGTCTTTATGTCAATGTTTGTAGCCGTTAATAAGACTGGGCCTGGATTCCACTGGGTTCAAAACCTGCCCCTGATCATAGAACTGAACACTGCCAAGTAACTGCTTCTTACAAGGCGAAACCTCTGTCGTTCAACAGCCCTATTCCTAGATCTGACACAGACAACAGCAGAGCACATCAAGCCAGAGAATAAATTTAAAGATAATGGTCATTTCACGCACCTTGCACCCAATCATAATAGCATCTTCAACAACAGTGTAGGTAGTGATACAATGGTCTTACAGGGTTCAATAGGGGAGAAACAGGCAGCACCTTCTCCCTGACTGGAAGGAACGAGAAAGGGGTGGAACTGAAATCAGGAGGCATAGTTTCAGAATAAGTGGTAGGCCATTTAGCACTGAAGAGGAATTTCTTCACTCAGAGAGTAGTGAACCAATGGAATTCTCTACTGTAGAGGGCTCAGCCACTGAGTATGTACGTGACTTAAATCAATAGATTCCTAGATATTAAAGATATCGAGGGATAATGTGGGAAATTGGCACTGAGCAAGGATCTGGTTGAATGTCCAAGGAGGCCCAGAGGGGTCAAATGGCCGATTGCTGTCGCTATTTCTGGTGTTGTCAGGAGGCAGTTGAATTCCCTCACAATCTGGAGCTTTGCTAACAGCTATAAAGGCTTTCATCAGCCATGAACACCTCTGAATACCCAAGGAACCAAAGCCATTTGTGCAAACTGGCAGCTCACTCTCCCGTAATTCTAACTGTTGGGTGGAATATTTCAGTCTATATGACGAGGGTGAAGTTGAACATCCCATGAAACACCTCCACTTTCAAAACAAGTGAAATAAACCTTGATCCAAGGCTGACATCAATTCCTTCATGAACATCAATGGATCAAACAAACTGTCTGAATTTAAACGTCACGCAAAATTTAAGACCTCGACAAAGAAACTAATCAGAATTATAGACAATCACCTCCGCAGCTAAAGCCAAACTGTAATCATTCATGTAAGGGATTAACTGTCCCTTTCTACTTAGAATAGAACTGTGACTGCACTTCAAAAGTATTTCATTAGCTGCCAAGTGCTTTGAAGACATCATGAGGATTTGAAAGGCACTTTCATTTCTCCATTCTCTCTTTGCTTCGAGGCCCATTTGCAGTTGAAGTTTGCCAAAGTAGCACGTTCTCTCCTGAAACAAGCAAATCAACTTTCTCAGCAATGCTCCGAAAGTATTGCAGCCTGATCCTGGGTCAGGGACTGGTGCCTTGAAATTCCTGGTCTAATTTCAAGACAGATTACAGAAGGAATTCCCAGATTTTTCAAAACTTCTGCCCCCAATTTCATGGAATCACTGTACCACGACATTGAAACTATTGTGTCTGCATTGATTTTGTGAATGAACTTCTCCTCATAAATGCACACAGCAGGGGAGGCTGTAGTGGAAGGATGATATCATGGGACTATTAATCCAGGGACCCAGTTCATCTTCTGGCGTCTTGGGTTCAAATCCCGCCATGGCAGATGGTGGAATTTGAATTTCAATGAAAAATTCAGAATGTAATGATGACCCTGAAACCATTACCAATTGTTAGGGAAGAACACACTTTGTTCACTAATGTCCTTTACGGAAGGAAATCTGTCGTCCTTACCCAGCCTGGGCTTAGGTGTGACTTTAGAGCCACTCCAATGTGGTTGATCCTTAAATGCCCTCTGGCCAATGAGGGAATGGAAATGCTGGCCAGTGATGCCCACATCTCAAGAACAGATAAAAAAATTCTTCTTTTACAGCCCATAATCTTCACCCAAACAGTTGTGAATTTGTGGAATTCCCTGCCCAGTGAAGCAGTTGAGGCTACCTCACTGAATGTTTTTAAGGCAAAGTTTGATAGATTTTTGAACAGGAAAGGAATTAAGGGGTTATGGTGAGTGGGTGGGTAAGTGGAGCTGAGGCCATTTAAAGGTCAGCCATGATCTTATTGAATGGTGGAGCAGGCTCGATGGGCCGGATGGCCTTCTCCTGCTCCCGTTTCTTGTGTTCTTATAATCCTACCTCCACATGAACATCTCGCTTGAGTCTGCCTCTGGTACACTTTCAGGAAGCACATTCCAGACCTAAACCACTTGCTACATGAATAGGTTTCTTAGTGTGACTTCATTGCTTCTTTTTACCCCCTCATTCTTCATCCTTCCACAATTAGGAACAACATTTCCCCCTATCTATTCTGCTTAGACACCTCAAAACCTTCTCTCCTCCATCTTACCCAATGGATCCTCATAACTGTAGTTTCTCATCTCTGGGAGTATTCCCTCAAATCATTTCTATATCGTTTCTAACGTCTTCACATCTTTCCCAAACTGCAGCACTGAAAAAAAAACTCAACTCAACACTCCAACTGAGGCTAACTCAGTGTTTTGAAAAGGTTATTGCAGAGTTTACGATTGGCCTAAGGTTACTAACCCTCCTTCAGGAGGTCACATGGTATTGTGGGGGTAGGGAGAGCACTTCACAATACAGAGATCATCGTATTGTGAGAGATGGGTTGAATAGGTGGATCTCAAAGTTGCATCCAGTTTGCGATTGTTTGTTCATGTAGGTAGCAAACATGGGAGAATGTATCAGTGAGAGGTTTCTCAAGATGGTGGGAGATGGATAAAGAATGCCTGGGAATCTGTTATCTTTCCCCTTTCCTACCTCAGGATAGCATAGAGCACAGGAGGTGGAAAATGTGCGTATTGGAGGCCTGAACACAAAAGTAAGGACGTGTTGTTGAATGTGCCTACATCTGAGCACATAATCTAGGCAGCACTGGGGCAGAACTGAGGGAGCGCGGTGCTGGTGGAGGTGCTGTTTTTCAGGAGAGCTGTCAAACGACAATCTGTTTGCTGGTTCGGCTAGATGCAGAAGTCCCCACGGGGGCACAGTTTAAAAAGGAGCAAGTGTAGTATATCGAAAATTACATCATACACTTTCTCCACTTGAGGCCACCGGACACGCGCATGTACCAGCCAGAGGGGTGAGGAGCGACTCATCTAATATTAAAGGATCCATGTTTAACAGTTTTTATTTTCAATGAATGAAGATATGAATGTTTCTGTCCCAACAATGTCACAGCAGGAGGGTTCTTCCAGCGGGTGCTGGACTTGAAACACTAACTCTATTTTTTCCTCTACAGACCTGCTGAATTTCACTAGCACTTGCTTTTTTGCTTCAGACAGAGGATCTTTAAAAGTTTCCTTTAAGCAGAGGCAAGATAACAGGAAATAGATCAAGTATTCTCTACTTAATTATATTGTTCATTGATGTCAGAAATGTAAGGTTCCTTCAAACGGAGTGGCAGAAGAGAACAGCAGACCTACCCTTATATCGTTAAATAACTGCACAGAGACTATTATCTGGTCACCAAGTCACCCTTTATTTATAAGTGCACAGTACACTGGCTGTGACCAGCCAGTTCAGGACCAGACCCTACGCCAAGGTCACTCTCTGAATATCCTGTTTATATCTGTCAGCCAGGGCTCCGTGATAGGCCTGGGTTAACAGCCCCAATCAAGGATCTCATAGCCAATGAAATCTACACGACCCTCAATCCAATCATTACAACAAATTGCCACGACTGAACACCAACGGTATCCACATCAGAGATTTTCAAATGATTCTCCGTATGGGACTCAAGCAAAATATTATGAGGACTAACCTGATGATAGAATCTACTCCCAGGGCAGCGCTGGAAAAAAGGCACTTTCCTGTCATAAATGTTTATATGTGGCCACTGTTCTTTACATCTATACACACTCCAGTAACCACTTACAAATCCTGACAGTCTTCCAAGATTTTCGCAAAATATTCACAATCTGAGAGATCCCCTGTGAATGTCGGTGCCAATCCCAGGCAACTGCCTGCCGTAGCTGCTGGACAACAGCATCAACCATTTAAAATGATCCATATTGTTTATTATTCAGGAGTATTTAATTGACTGTAACATGCTTTGGAATCTCCTGAGGTTATGAAAGGCACCGTGTAAACACATGGCCGCCATTAATAAAAGCAAAATACTGGAAATGTGAAAGAGAGAAACAGAGTTAGTGTTTTGAGTCCAGTAGGACTCTTTTTCAGCTCTTTGAAAGAACTGATTCTGTCTGTACAGATGGTGCCAAACGTGCTGAGTTTCTTCAGCATTCTGTGTGTTTGTTTCACATGACCATCTCTTCCCAGCATTCTTGCGCTGACTTCAACCAAATGCAAACACATATCAAAATGTTTTAAGGGACTGCAGTAAGGAATTGACATTCCTCCTGTAGATATCACAACAGCTCAGTTAAGAAGGGTGGAAAATTGTGTGAGAATGTGAATCGAAATTTGGATTCACTGGGCTTTTGAGAGGGGGAAGGAATTGTTTTAGAATGTATTTATTCTGCTACTTGTGAGATGAAGCAGAGCTGGGTTTCTCTTGGCTTTGCACAGGGGAGATTTAATGCTGTAAAGTTAACTTGCTAGTCAACATCAAGAGTTCAACGTTGACTATTTAGGTCAGTGGTCATTTCCAAATAGCATGTCTTAGTGAGACAGCTGTCACTGGGCAATGAGGTATGACCCTCATTGCAAACTGCAAGCACGTCACAATGTACTTTTATCAAAGCTTGTAATTGATAACAACATGCAATAAAAATATCCTTTCTACCACTTCTGCTTGGCTTCACTGACACCAGCAGGAGGCAGACAGCTGGCCAATCATAAACTATTGGTATTAACCTATTACAAGGTGCTAGCTTGGGTTAAATTCTGGGTGACTCTATCTTTGTCATTGTCCAAGATGGCAGTTCACTGCCACCTTTGCCAGGGTAATTAGGGATGGACAATAAATGCTGGCCTCAGCTGCAATGCCCACATCCAACGAATGAATATACCTTTGACTAACAGCCCCTGTCTAAAGGAGCAGCTAAAATCAATGGATTTCTGCAATATTCTAGTCCTTTCTGCCCATTTCCCTAGAACAACAAACCTTCAGTTGAACAAAGCTTGAATATTGCTGAATGACAGAATTGGTCTGGTGCTGCAGGAGGCGATTTGGGTCACTGTGTCTGCTCTGTCTCTCTGAAAAGAGAGACCTGTCGCTGAAGCTTTTCATCCTGCAGTCCTCTGGGCAAAACACAGAAATGGCAAATTTCAAACTCTCACTATAATTTATACCATGGGATAAAGGGCCGTTTACTGGTTAGCAAATTGACTCTGACTGGCTGAAACATTGAGATGGAAAGAAACAACGCGGAACAATAGGCTTCCCAAGCTCCTGGTCAATTCAAAATAGACACAAAGCTTAAGCACAAAAAATCTGAAAGAACTGTGGACGCTGGAAATCAAAAATAGGTTCTCTGGATGGGTCACTGGACCCAAAACATTAACTTTGATTTCTCTGCACAGATGCGGCCACATGCGCTGAGCTTTTCTAGCAACTTCTGTTTTTGTAACATGTTTCCTGTCATTTGTAGAGAACAGGTCCCTTTTTATGAACACACATCACTTCTATCAGCATGAGTGAGCCACGTCACAAGCCTGACTGATTGCCTTAAAGTGCTGGTTGGTGTCGCTGTTCATGCACTTGGGATTGTTCAGTGAGTGCTGCACATTCATGGGGTCGCATTTAACAGAAGATGTTATATTTTTTAGTTTGCAAGTGTAGCCTGGATGACTAAGGCCTGTACTTTACTCAGAGAGTAGTAAGGGCGTGGAATGCCCTGCCTGCAGCAGTTGTAGACTCGCCAACTTTAAGGGCATTTAAATGGTCGTTGGATAAACATGTGGATGATAATGGAATAGTGTAGGTTAGATGGGCTTCAGATTGGTTTCACAGGTCGGCGCAACTTCGAGGGCCGAAGGGCCTGTACTGCGCTGTAATGTTCTATATTCTATGTACTTTGCCTGTTACAGACAACTAAAGGAATCAGCTCCATTCTGAGGAAGGGTCACCGGGACCCGAAATGTAAACTCTGTTTTTTCCTTCACAGGTGCTGCCAGACCTGCTGAGCTTTTCCAGAAACTTTGTTTTTGTTCCTGATTTACCCCATCTGTAGTTCTTTCGGTTTTTATGAAGGAATCTGCTGTTTGATTCAATCAGCTAATGGTTAACATGCCTTGTATTTTATCGATAATTCATCTACAACCCATAAGATCGCTGTGTTACCATTGTTTCTTGAAGCTGAGGCTGGTGAAGAGCTTTACTTTCTTTGGGGTTAACTGGCCTTGCACTGCTCTTTCAGGATAACATGGGCCTGGCAACATTTTACAAAGTGCTTCGAAAATTCACACCTCTATGATGCCACATGTGCCCAGAGAGATAAATTGAAGAGGGGTAAAGATGTCGTTAAACTTGAAAGGGTTCGGAAAAGATTGATAAGGATGTTGCCGGGGTTGCAAGCTTTGAGCTACAGGGAGAGGCTGAATAGGTTGGGATTATTTTCCCTGGAGCATCGGAGGCTGAGGGGTTACCTTACAGAGGTTTATAAAATCATGAAGGGCATGGATAGTGTAAGCTGGTAAGGATAGGGGAGTCCAAAACTAGAGGGCATAGGTTTAAGGCAAGAGGGGAAGGATATAAGAGACCAAGGGGCAACCTTCTCACACAGAGGGTGGTGCGTGTATGGAATGAGCTGCCAGAGGAAGTGGTGAAGGCTGGTACAATTACAACATTTAAAAGGCATCTGGATGGAACAGGAAGGGTTTAGAGGGATTATGGGCCAAATTCTGGCATAAAGGACTGGATTAATTTTGGATATCTGGTTGGCCAGGATGAGTTGAAATGAAGGGTCCATTTCCATGCAATACATCTCTGTGACTCAATGTCTACATGAAGGAAGATAGGAAGAATCAAACAGGGAGGGACTACAAAGAGGCAACCAAAATATGACAAAAGAAAATGTGGGCGGGGGAAAAAGCATCTGTATTTGGTTACTATCTTAATCTCAGAGATGTCATTATGTCTGAAACGTAAACTCCAGCCTCAGAAGTGACTGGGCTTTTCTTCCTTTTGGTCTAGTATTTTTTAAGAACAAGCTGCAGTTTATCAAGAGTTTTGTTTCATGTGTGTCAGCTGGAGTGGGAATTCCAGATTGCGATAGTTGTTTTCAGTGTGGACACTGGGTCAGGACTTACCCACGGAAATAAGATGCTGCCAAACACACTCGCTGAGATCCACGGGAACCAGAACCTAAAACACAAGCATTGACGACTTCAGCCTGCTGCACCACTCCCTAAAACTGTGGCTGACTTTCCATCTTGACTCCTAGCTTCACAGCCTTAATTCCTCCAAGGATCCAAAAAAAAATCCATTGCATCCAACAAAAATTAGCGCGAATTGTCGGGAATCTTGGTCCTAAGAGGACTCTATCAAAGGGCTGGAATCAGTGACAATGCAGACTGCAGAGAATTTGAACAGGGAAATGCTGGTTCAGCTTTAATTACTTCAGGCCTACCTGATACCTGGGTGACAGGATACTGTCACCACTGGTAAGAGAGAGGATTCCTCTTTGTCAAGGCCCTAGGTTTTATTTTAGTGAGAACAAAATCATATCAGCGTAACTGTGGTGGCACAACTGTAGTGTCGGAGTAATGAATGAAGAACAAGTATTGGACTATTAATGCTGAGATAACAAGGTGTAGAGCTGGACGAACGCAGCAGGCCAAACAGCATCAGAGGAGCAGGAAAATTGACGTTTCGGGTCTGGACCCTTCTTCAGAAATCTGAAGGTTCAGGCATCATCCATGGAGAGACAGCAAGCTAAAGCTTCTACACGGGGCAAACTAGTTGAGATAGCTCTTCATCAGAGCTGACATGAGTGCTGCCTGACTTGCTGTGATCTCCAGCACTTTTTTGCTTTCTCCAGAAGAGGTGTCCTTCTGAAGACAGGGAGATGGTAACGATGGTGCAAGTGGCAGAGGTTCATGTAAATCGCAAAGGCATGTGATCACATGACTCTGACATCAGTAAGACTGGACAACAGTCCAAAATGAGCATGTACAGACAGAAGTCTTAAGCACTACACTAGAGAGCTGTAATTGAGAACTTACTCTATCCAGATGTAAATAAAGGTGTGTTTCAGCACATAAGGAGTTAAGGAACCTTACTTAGTGATAAGAAGCAAGCTGCCTCAGAGACGGTGTTTGCAAACACCCACAGCTTGAGATATATTAGAACAATATTTCAATGTGTAGCCTGGAACGAGTGGTAAATGATTAAAAATCAGGGGTATCCATTTAAAACTGATTAGGCAATTGTTTTTATTCTTGGAGGGTTGTGAGTCTTTGGACCTTGCTTCCTCAAAAGGTTTTGGAAGCAAAGTCCTCAAATCTTTCAAAGTCAGAGGTAGGTTTGTGTTAAGAAAGGGGTTTAGAGGTTATCAGGGGTGGGAAACAGCTCAGCCATAATGTAATTGAGTGGTGGAGTGGTGGAGCACTGGCATAATGACCAGCACATAACCTTACTACAAAATACAATAATCGTTTCAATAATGCCCATTAGGGAAGGAAATCTGCCACCCTGACCTGGTCTGGCTGATACATGACTCCAGACCCACAGCAATGTGCTTGGCTCCTTATTACCCTTTGCAGGGGCAATAGAGGCTATATTAGCCAGTGATATCCCCATGCACAAATATTTTAAAAAGCTATGAACCCTTTACAGCGATCTAAACTTATTCATATTTCTATTTGATTAATATTTAATAATGCAAAATTTTACTTTGAAATGTTGATAAAGTCTTTCCCACAAGAGGGTCCCTTAGGATCCGATGTTTCAATATGATCTTTACCGAATAACCTACTTGTGTTCCTATACACGCGGAATTCCCCTGCTCAAATATCTCCCACCTAATCCATGCCCTTTTGTCCTAAAGCCTTCCCTCAGTCGGTGAAGTCTACCTCCAGCAGCTGATGTTCTCAGTCTTGAGGAGAGCTCCATAATTTCACAGAACGAAATATTGGCTCCCACGATGCAGCCCAGCAAGACCCCAGCAGCTGTTTCCACTTTCCAGTTCTTCATGTATTTCTGCGTCTGTGTGCACAGTACGTCCCATATGGTGCTCCGTGAAATCAGAAATTATTAATTGCCTCCGAGCAGATGCCAAGGTCAGTGTATTATCACAGGCATGACTGTTGAGAAGTAAGAACATAATCGAGGGAAAGCTAGCACAGTCTAACTGAAGCGTGTCACCCATGTGAAGGGGTGGGGCTTAGTGGTGGAAGGCATTGGGTGCATTGCTGGGGGCAAAATGATGGGGTTGGTCGATTTTGCCCAATGGTAGCTTTTCTTTGACCTTGGGAAGCAACTGGATCACTAAGGGCAAGGTTTGAAAAGACCAGACCAGCTTCGAAACGTGGTGGAGGCATGGTTTAATTGAGGCATTCAAGAGGGGACACTGAATGGTTATTTTTGGATACAAATGGTGAGCAAGGACATGGTGAAAAGGTAGGACATTGGCACCAGATCATAGAGCCTGTGGAATACGATGGGCTGAATGGCCTCCCACTGTGCTATAACAGTTCTGTGCTTCTGTATGATCCCAGTCATCATGAACCTGCACCTAGCGACATGACTGTTCTTTCAGAGAGTGTTGAACTGTGAACTCACAGTAAGGCCCATAAAAATTGTGCCAATGTTCCAGGATGCAGCAACGTTCTCTTTCACCCTTTTATACAAAATTAATTTTTCCCACAACCATACAAGCGAGGAGTAGTAGACCATTCAGCCCCTTGACACAGTTCTGCCATTCAGTAACAGCATCACGGCTGATCTATTTGTGATTTGAAATACCTGCTTGCCTTTTCAACAGGATGTTAATAAAAAATTTTAAAAGTCCCACGATGCTACTTTCATGAAGAGAAGGATTTCGTTCTAATCAATTTTTACCCCAAACCAACACATTGCAAACCTTTGTGCTTTTTCTAATTTGTTCATAATATGTAGGGATCACCAAATGGGCCATCATTTATTGTACAGAGGATAGTTACCAATCAACCACATGTCCTGTTCCTTCATTCATACACAGGATGTGAGGCCAGCATTTATTGCCCATTCCTAATAACAAAGAGGGCAATTACCAGTCAGTCACATTGCTGTGGACCTGGAGTCACATATAGGCCAGACCAGGTAAGGTGGGTAGTTTCCCTCCCTAAAGGACATTAATGAAACAGATGGGTGTTTGTAGCAATCAGTAATGATTATCTGGTCTCCACTGGGCTTGTTTATTACTGAAATCAAATTCCACCATCTGCTGTGGACAGATTCAAATTCACCTTCCAGAACATTCACTTGTAGCCCTGGAATATTAGTCGAATCACATTACCACTAAGCCTTTGTCTTTCATCTGGACACAAATGTAGGGCAGACCAAATAAGGAGAGCAGATTTCTTCCTAAAAGGTATTAGTGAGCCACATGGGTTTTTAATGACAATTGTTTCATTGATCACAGTAGCAGTTGATTCCAAATTTCTGATTTTGTTGAATACAATTTTCACCATCTTCCATGATGGGACTGGAGCACAAGTTCCTACAGATTTACTCTAGGGCCCTGGGTCACTCTCACAACATCACTGCCTGTCTTGTTTGTGGCAACTTGCAATTTAAGGTGAGAAGGGGGAAAGTTCAAAGGAGATGTGAGCGGCAGGTTTTTTTTTACACAGAGCGTGTTAGGAGTCTGGAACACCCTACCAGGGTGGTGGTGAGGCAAATATGATAGGTGTGTTTAAGGAACAGTGCCTGGTTCCTGAGGCATTTAAGGGACTTTTAGATAGGTGCATGAAATATGCAAGGGATGGAGAGATATGGACCAAGGGCAGGCAGAAGGGAGTGGTTTAATTTGGCGTCACATTCAGCATGACATTTTGGGCCAAAGGGCCCGTCCCTGCGCTGCACTATTCTATGTTTTAAAATGGCTGTTGAGCCTGTCCCAGTGGAAGCCAACACATGCTCAGAGTCATAGAACTGTACAGCATGGAAACAGACCCTTCAATCCAACTCGTCCATGCCAACCAGATATCCTAAATTAATCTAGTCATATTTGCCAGCATTTGGCCCATGTCCCTCTAAACCCTTCCTATTCATGCACCCATCCAGATGCCTTTTAAATGTTGTGATTATACCAGCCTCCACCACTTCCTCTGGCAGCTCATTCCACACACCACCACCCTCTTGTGAAAAAGTTGCCCCTTATGTCCCTTTTAAATCTTTCCCCTCTCACTCTAAATCTAAGCCCTCTAGTTTTGGACTCCCCAGACTTGAGGAAAAGACCTCAGTTATTCACCCCATCCACGTGCTCCCCCCCATGATTTTATAAACCTCTATAAGGTCACCCCGCAGTGCCCAACGCTCCAGGGAAGATAGCCCCAGCCTATTCAGTCTCTCTCAATAGCTCAAAATGCAATGTGTCCTTAGAATGTGAAAGGCATTCTATAAATCAAAATTCTTTCTCAGTCAATTTCAGATCAAGGATCTCATGATTTCTGAACGGTTCTCATATTCAACCAAGTTAGCACATAATTCTGGCACCTTTCTCTCATTGAACTAAAGGCCGAGAATGCAAATCTAAGCTGACTGTCAACACCTACCAAGGGCACAACATGTCAAAACCAAGAATCCTATCATTGGACAAACAGGGTCTTACGAGCAAAGAGTGGTAACATTGGGGTTGGCGCTGTGTGTAAACTGCTTGCCCAAACAAGACAAGGAAATGCTAAGAGCAAGACACTGCAGAATCAATCTGCGAACATAAATATCAATGCAGGTTTAATGAACAGCGACTGACATAAATGGGAGTTCTGAATTGCTGACAAAATGAGACTCTTGTGCTTATTAAATTCAGAGATAATGTACTAATTTTATGGCTGCCTAATAAATGTCTCTCGTAATGAATGTACTTGATCGCAATGATCAAAGCACCAGCAATCAAAATCAATTGTCCCAGAGATATTGGACGGACCAGCTCCAGCAGCCACAGTAGGTTTGACCTTCATTGCTTTCACTGATTTCTTTTCTCCATGGAACAGCAATCAATATCTGAGAGACATTCTAGCACCTGCAACATGCAAGTGAGAAATGAATGAAGCAACAACAGGAACTCAAAAATTCAATGCATCTTTGCAGGTCCAATCAATAGGCTGTCCTTCTAATCAGCAATAAAGTCAGCGATGGTAATATAAAGACATTATAGAGCATCATGGTGCTGTGTCCTGCCCTCCCAGGCACCAAAAGGTCCAGTTTTACACACGTCGTGTTGTTCGGGACAGTGTGAGGCTGAACGTAATCTACCCACGACAAACAGAAACTGTAAAGATTTACACCTATCCACTCCACAGAAGGTGACGTCGAGGGTGTTCGGGGAGTGCTAACAAACATCATTACCTCCAACATCTCACCCGGTGCATCAACAGTGTCAGCTGTGACTCACTGGATAGCAAACTCATTTCCGACCCAGTTGATTGAAAGTTAGACTCCCACTCCACAGACGTGTGCAGGATGTAGAGGTAAAATGTAATGGGCACGCTCAATTATTTCTTCAAAAACTAGCTTATTTTCGATAACGCGGAACTCCAACACTTGACATGACAGACAGAGTAGATGCACAAGCTGAGGCAAGAAACAATCTCCATGGAAACGAGGAGGAGATAAAGAAGGTTTTTGGCTATCGGGTGATCTGGCACCTTTTGAAGACTGGTTCAAAGGGAAGGTGTGGCTGCAGCTTGTCTATTTTCTCAAATCTAATGGGGGCAGCATGGCGATGGATGGGTAAAGGTAAAGGAATAAAGAATATAGTATTCTGATAGCAGGGATGGACCTGATTTGGGTCTTATTTTATTCACTTGAGGAATGTAGGTGCCGCTGGTTGGCCAGCATTTATCGCCCATCCCTAGTGGCCCTTGAGAAGGTGGTGGTAGGCTGTCTTCTTGAATTGCTGAAGTCCACCTGCTGTGGGTGGACCCACATGCCCATAGGGATGGAATTCCAGGAATTTGATCCAGCGACACTGAATGAATGGCAATATATTTCCATGTCAGGATGGTGAGTGACTTGGAAGGGAGTTGTACGGAGTGGTGTTCCTGTGTATCTGCTACCTTTGTCCATCTAGATGGAAGTGGTTGAGGGTTTGGAAGATGCTATCTAAAGATCTTTGGTGAATTTCTGCAGTGCATTTTGTAGATAGTACACACTGCTGTTACTGAGTGTCAATGGAGCAGGGAGTGGATGCTCGTGGATGTGGTGCCAAACAAGCGGGCTGCTTTGTCCTGGATGGTGTCAAGCTTCTTGAGTGTTGTTGGAGCTGCACCCATCCAGGCAAGTGGGGAGTATTCCATCACACTCCTGACTTGTACCTTGCAGATGGTGGACAGGCTTTGGGGAGACAAGAGGTGAGTTTCTCACTGCCTACTCCCAGCCTCTGACCTGCTCTTGTAACCACTGTGTGTATGTGGTAAGTCCAATTCAGTTTCTGGCTAAAGGTGGCCCTAAGGATGTTGATAGTGGGGAATTCAGTTATGGTAATGCCATTGAATGTCAAGGGGCAGTGGTTAGATTGTCTCTTATTGGTGATGGTCATAGCCTGGCATTTGTGTGGCATCAATGTCACTTGTCACTTGTCAGCCCAAGCCTGGATATTGTCCAAATCTTGTTGCATTTGAACATGGACTGCTTCATTATCTGAGGGGTCGTTATTGGTGGCAATGATGTACAAGGTTATCAGGGTCATGGTGGATAGGAAGCAGTCCTTCGTCCCATTTGAAGGGTCAATAATGAAGGGCATAATTTTAAAGTGAAAAGAAAGGAGGTTTAGAGGGGATATGAGATCATTTTGTTCTTACCCTGAGGGTGGTGGAGATTGTAGAGGCCGGGAACCTCACAACCTTTAAAAGGAACATGGATCAACACTTGAAATGTTATTACACTCAAGCCTCTGGGCCTCGTGTGGGAAACTGCGATTAGTGTAGATAGGTCTTGATGGGCAGAAGAGCCTCTTCTATGCCGTATGATGCCATGGCCTCATTTTCTGTTTGTAAAACAGGTCATTATATCACCCAGCAGCTCCAACCTCTCCAAAAGATGCCTAAATATTTTCATTTCACACATGTCCAATGGATTAATAGGGTCCGTTAAATATGGGTGAAAAAGCAGGAATGTGGAAGGAAGAACATACTCCCTGAGCATCACATCGTTCAGTCTCTTCCAACTCTGGAGGTCAGCAAATGAGAAAACATAGCACAGGTCCTTCTACATGTCACGGGGATTGGAAATACCATCATGTTCATATAGAAACATAGGAAAAGGAGCAGGAATAGGCCATTCTGCCCTTTAAGCCTGCTCTGTAATTCAATATGATCATGGCTGAACATCCAACTCAGTATCCTGTTCCCACTTTCTCTCAATACTCTTTGATCCCTTTAGCCCTAAGAACTATATTTGAATTCTTCTTGGAAACATTCAATGCTTTGGCTTCAATTGTTTTCTGTGGCCAAGGATTCCAAGGGCTCACCACTCACTCTGTGATGAAATATCTCCTCATCTCAGTCCTAAATGGCCTACCCTGTATTCTAAAACTGAGATCCCTGACTCTGTACTCTCCAGTCATCAGGAACATCCTTCCTGCATTTACCCTGTGTAGTCCTGTTAGAATTTAATAGGTTTATGTGAGATTGACCCCTTCATTCTTCCCATTTTTTGCTATTTCATTTTGCGCTTGTGTTTCTCTCTATGTCACCCTGCTTGGTGTATGAGAACAGCTGTGCAAGCTTGTTAACAATCTGAGCTGAGGAAGTGAATAAGAATGAAGTCAGGTTGGGAGTTGGCTCGTGAGAAATTGGAAATGGTGGGAAAGAGAACATCAGTGAGGTCAACTTTGGGCAAACAAAACAATAACTTCTGGAAATGCATGAGGAAACAAGGCTGAGCTCCCAAGAAAAACAGCCAGTAGGAATGGCCAATCATGATTCGAGGGTGTTGGCCTTCCATCTTGAGTCAGAATGTAATGAGTTCAAAGCCAGCTCCACATTGTGTCGTTCTGATGGAATCTCGGCAGAGTTTCTATTTGTTGAAAAAGCCTCCAGTGACTGTCTGTGTGGAGTTTGCACGCCCTCCCCATGTTTGCGTGGGTTTCCTCCACGTACTCTGGCTTCTTCCCACAGTTCAAAGATGAACAGATTAGGTGGATTGGCCATAGGAGATGCAGGGTCACAGGGATAATGTGGGGGGAGGAGTGTTGAGTGTGGGTGGATGATCTTCAGGCGGTCAGTGTAAACTTGATGGGCCAAATGGCACTATGGATTCGATGAAAAATTAAACTGAGTTTGCTCTGCTGGGAATATATAACTTCCCACCGTCCTACTACGAAAAAGGGGGATTTTACTCCGGAAGGTTTGCCAATGTTTAATCCTCAACGGTAATCACTAACAAACAGAGATTTAGCCATCATTAAATTGCTATTTGAGGGAGCTCTCTGTGCAAATTAATTGACGTGTTTCCTATGTTTAATGGGGAGGTAATGACCTAGCGGTATTAGCACCAGGCTATTAACCCAGAGGCTCCAGGTCACTTTCTAAGGACCAAGGTTCAAATCACGCAATGGCAGATGGTGGAATTTGAATCTGATAAAATCTGGAATCAAGGCTCAATTGTTGGAAAAAACCCATCAGGCTCACTCATATCCTTCAGGGAAGGAAGCTGCGATCCTTACCTGGTCCGGCCTATATCTGACTCCAGACCCACAGCAATGTGTTTGACTCTTAACTGCCCTCTGGGCTATTAGGGATGGGCAATAAATGCTGGCCCAGCCAGCGACACACTCATCCCATGATTATATTGGAACAACATCTCCGATCGTAGGTAACTGATTATTTCTCACTAAAATTAACAATGTCGTAACCTTTAGTCTTCAACAGTGGAAATTTGTCAAACATCAAATACACAGCACAATGGATGTCTGACACAGACAGCCACACAGAACAAAAGACGGCAAAAGACTGTAGTCGCCAGGTAGCACAGAGCAATGTCGAAGCTTTAAATGAACTCTGAGTCTTTGGGTGGTGATTATCATCCAGTCAAGCCTCTGTATTATTAACAAGGAACCCAATGATTAAGTTACTGCCTTGTAATTATTACTCTTGGGCACCCATTATTCTGTGTAACGCACTGTATAATAACCAGGTGTTTTATCTAAACACAGGGAACATGGGCATTTTGCGACTGAAACAGAACTGAAAACATTTTAAGTTTCACTGAGAGCCAAGAGTGTATGAAAAAAGGATCAGATTAAAACTACAAGGCTACTTCATCTTCAATCTGTGGCTAACTGCTTTGTCTAATTTTGACATTGTCACATAACGATGGTTAATGGATCATCTGTAAAGCACACACACAAAACTGATACAACTGACGCTCACTGACGTAAAAGAATATTGTGAACTATTGAGGATAAACTGTAGCACCCAGGATTTTTGCACTTCCTTCTGGCTACAATTCAGAACAATAGTAGTCATTTTCTGAAAAACAAAGTCCGTGCTTCTCAACATGAAAGGTATCAATTCAGGAGCACAGGCATCCTTATTCTGTACATCCTACAATCTGTTGAGGTCTGTTTCATTGCTCTCCCGAACCCACATGTGACTCCTGTAGATAAAAGCACCAAATTACTGCCTTCCCATTTGTGTCTCCCAAAGGCGACACCATATTATTAATGATATGTGTCAACTCCTTGTACCCACAGGGGACAACAAATCTGGTCTCACTGGCTCCAGCATTCTAATAGCCTGACCTGAGGTCGCGGGGTGATTGTTAATGATGATAATGATAGGATTACTGTTCCTGTTGCTATCGGAAGGTGGATTAATTTTCCTTCACAACTCCTAATCGCCACACTATTGACTGGCTGGATTGTCACATTAAAACCTGTTTGTACTTCCACCCAATAAAGATAAAGGTGTTGTGGCAGCTTTTAAGACACTGAAAAAACAAGTGACATTTTCTTCAACAACAAGATCTATTTCTCCTGGCAAGTGATTACAAACACAGCTGTCTGACCCATTCCACACCACTAGGATGGACATATTACTGTCTGAGGAACCATTGTGGCTACGTGAGATGCACACTTTTAAAAAGTGTAGCCTATTTCTCTATTTAATTTGATCAGAGATTTTATTATACACTTCTGGAATAAGAGGGACTTGGACCCAGGCCTCTCAGTCCAGGGGGTTAGGAGCACTACCACTGAACCACAGGAGGGCCCCTGCTCATTTTTATTTAGTTTTAAAGGTGACACTTATGCAAATTAATGGCTCCTTTAAACTGCTGTGTAAAGCCACTCAAATAGATCGAGTTGATTTGAACATGGTCACGCTCCATTTTAAGGCTGAACTTACAGGAGGTTGAACACATTTAGTCTTTGGGAAATATCAGTATTATGGACTCCTGTGAACCCCTGGCCTGAAGAGATGCTGCTGCATTAATACAAGCCTTTATGCCCCATAGGAAGGGCCGAGCCTTCACTTATGTTCTAAAGCAGTTTCCTGCCACTCCTCTTCATCTCAGCTCATCAACATTTCTGTAGTGATTGGAATGAGGTCGGCCCCTGATTGGGGCTGTGAACCCTGTCCAATCAGGGAGCCCTGGATGACAGATATAAACAGGAGTGTCAGGGGTTCTGCTCACTCCAGGAGCTAGCTTTGAGCTAGCTGGATCAGTGTCATGTACTATGCATGTGTAAATAAAGGGTGACTTGGTGACAGGATACCAGCCTCTGTGGAGTTATTTCAATTTCATTCTGTTCCTTTCTCTCTCCTGAGTGCTGTGTACTAGGTCCCTTGTGCTGTAGACTATATGACACTTTGATTCTATGACTTTGTGACTTTATGACTCTGTTGAGCCAGCTTCCCCTCAAATATATTAATGCGCATTGGCTCAACTGCTCCCTATAGTAGACAGCTGTACATTCCCACCACGCTCTTAAATATTTACCTCCTGAATTCCCTAATAGATTGATTAATGCCAAGCTAGGAGCAGAGGAACATAGGAGCTGGATTCATGAACGATGATTAGACCAGCATTTCTATGCTCCTCAACAGTTTTTATTCGATGGGAATATTGAGGATTACAGGAAACAATGCAATAGACACACTGGTGTGAGAGACTGTTAAGATTCCTCTAATTCATTCAATTGCCAGTTTGAGCATTTCGGAGAAGACATCTTGTGCAAAGAAAGATCCCACAAGCTTGATGACCAATGAATTGGGTTTGGGGGGGTGGAGTGGTGAAAGGGTGTCTCAGTATTATTGGGTGGTGAAAGGACACTAACCAAAGTACTGGAAGAGCCCAATTAACAGCAAAATGCCAAGGACGCTGGAAATCTGCAGTAAAGAGAACAGAAAGTGCTGGAGATACCCAGTAAGTAAAAGAGACCATTTGGCCCATCGAGTCTGCACCGACCTTCCAAAAAGCACCCTGCCCAGACCCTGTATTTACCATGGCAAACCCACACAACCCTGGATGCTATAGCATGGCCAATCCACCCCAACCTGCACATCTTTAGACTGTGGGAGGAAACTGGAGCACCTGGAGGAAACCCACTCAGACACAGGGAGAATGAATCACCCGAGGCTGGAATCAAAGCCGGGTCCCTGGCACTGTGATGGAGTAATGCTAACCATTGTGCCATGACACTGAAATATTAGCTCTGTTTCTGGCCGCATAGAACTGCTGAGGCTCTCCATCATATTCTGTTCTTACACTGGAAGATCTTTCTCCCTACTTTTCTTAAACAAATATTATCGGTTTAACATCTGACCTAGAATAGTTGGAATGACACACAGAGACCAACGGCTCCTGTACTGGCTAGCTTGTCCTTCCATATTACCGTGCACGGTTAAACTGACATTTCAAAGTGGTCTCCATTAAAACCCAATTTAAAACGTGACTTTTAAAGAGATTAGCTCTCATAGCCACAAAGGAGAACGGTGAATAGCTAAGCCAATTGGCTCACAGCTATCTCAGTGGAAATATTAAAAGGGAAATTAGTGTAGAATCAGATCTTTATTGATGCGTGGGAGGGTGGTTGATCAGAGAATCAGTGACACTGAAATAACTCCACAGGGATATCCCGTCACCAAGTCATCCTTTATTTACATGTGGAGAGTCCTCGACACTGATCCAGCTTCCTCGGAGCCAGCTCTCAGAGTGAGCTTCTGACACTTCTGTTTATATCTGTCGGCCGCGGTCCCCTGATTGGACGAGATAAACAGCCCTAATCAGGGAACTCATTCTCTATGAGGTCCACCTGGCTGACCTGTTACAATCACTACAGACACAACCATGTTGAGTGTGCGAAATACTTTAAATGAAATCTAAAAACTGTTAACAGATTGCAGGCAGGTTATTAATTCACTCCTCCTGCTCTGCTCTTGCCACCAAAGAGACAGGCATCAAAAACATTCATGCAGATTTGCTGTTGAGAAAAATTAAGTAATAATGCAGGTCTGATCACACTGTGGGGACCTGTAATTGAGGGCAGATACTGAGGACAGTACAACATATGGTACATTTTTTATAACAAACATCTAGGTCATAAGATCTACTCAAATGCATGAATATTCTTAGAGCACATTTGACAAGCTAATGTCTCAAGCCCTTCTAAATTCACTGTGCAGTGACAGGTCTGTATCAGTATTTATGGTTCACACAAGTCTCCTTCCAGTCTCCGTCCTCATCAGTGTGTCATTCTACGCCTTTCTCCCTCGTGGGCCTCCTGACAGCATATCCATGCTGTTCTCTGAGGCTACTGCACGTGGCAGTGAGTTCTATATTTTCTTTTATTGTGGGGAAAAACTTTCCACTCAGCAAGCAGTTTGGGTCAGGAATGCATTTCCTGGAAATGTGGTGGAGGCAGGTTCAAATGAGGCATTCAAGAGGGGAATCAGATGATTACTCAAACTAAAAAACAATATTCAGGGTTACGTGAGAAAAAGCAGGAAAATGGCTAGGTGTCACCGTATACATTCAGAGAGCTGGTATAGAAATAATGGGCTGAATAGCCTTCTTCTGCAGTATAATAATTCACAGAATCATACAAAACCCTACAATGTGGAAGCGGTCCACTTGGCCCATCAAGCCCTCTGAAGAGCATCCCACTCAGACCCACTACCCCCCACCCCCCCAATCCTATCTCTGTTACCCTGCATTTCCCATCATTAATCCATCGAACCTGCACATCCCTGAGCACTACGGGCAATTTAGCATGGCCAACCCACTTAAGCTGCACACCTTTGGGTTGTGGGAGGAAACTGGAGCACCTGGAAGAAATCCACTCACCCTTCTTTGGGAAAACACTGGATTCATGTTTCACGCCTCATATTAATGAGCCCTCATTTTCCTGCGTCTCTATATCCACCTGATCAAAGGCATTTTTAACTGTCATGATCTCTCCCAGGTCACCACCCCACGGTGCTGTCTCCTCTGCTGTAAAGAACTCCAGCCTTCTTCTTGTTGATTTGTGGTCTTTTCGATTTTCAAACATTTCTGCTCTCACTGTAAACGTCAAGGTGGGAGCCCAAGCCATCAAACTGGAAGGTGATGTGTGTGAATATGGGGAGCCAGCAACTCAAAGCCCTTCTGCAAACTTTCAGCATCATAAAGATTGCCCCGCCTTACCTCTTCTCCAAGTGCCAGCTGTGCTAAAACTCCTAGAACCCAACTACTCCTTGACTCCTTGACAATCAGGTACTAACACAGCCTCAGTCTAATCAGCTGAAACATCCAGGCTGGCTGTGCCCGAGACCCATCGATTGGGAAAAGATGGCACTGAATCTCAGCAAAATCAATCTCAAAGCTGCTACAAAATACCAACATGGCCAGCAAGAATTCCTACAGTGTGGAAACAGGCCCTTCGGCCCAACAAGTCCACACCGACCCTTGAGGCATCCCACCCAGACCCATTCCCCTATAACCCACACACCCCTGAACACTATGGACAATTTAGCATGGCCAATCCACCTAACCTGCACACCTTCAGACTGTGGGAGGAAACCCGAGCACCCGGAGGAAACCCACACAGACACAGGGAGAATGTGCAAACTCCACGCAGACAGTCACCCAAGGCTGGAATTGAACCTGGGTCCCTGGTGCTGTGAGGCTGCAGTGCTAACCGCTGAGCCGCTGTGCCACTTAAGAACCTGCTTAAAATGACACCAGCTCAAAGGGAGCTGTTCCCACACCTGGGCTGTCTTCGAGAACCTGGTATGAGGGCTGAATATTGAATGGAAGCCAGTCTTTGGCAACTGGAAGGGTGCACCTGGGTCAGAGTTTAAGGATTAGGGATGTTATGATCCTAGCTGATATTAGTACGGGACACTTCAGATCCCAGAATGAAATGTGGCTTTTTAGATCACACCTTCTATTTTGACATGGTGATTTTTTACTGAAATATGAACATATGAGGCTGCAGTTTTGGTTTTAACAATAAAGCAGAACACAAATGGCAGAACATTAAAATAACCAAACCAAGCTGTGCATGTATAATGCAGTTTAACAGATTTCAAATACCCCAAAACAAAATCCCATTTACTCCCCAATGCCATCAGTTTGCAGCTAATCAAAATCCAGAGAAATTTCCCTTCCTTATCATATGTTTCTCTTCAATTTAAATCTGTGAACTAGGAGGTCTTTTCCCTTGACCACTCATCACTGGGAGCTTAAACTTTCTCAGGTTCTTAAATGATCTGTACAGTTCCAGATCTTATGAAGCAAATATTATGACAGACTAACTGATTTCTATACGTGCAGCTTGGAGGCTTGGAGCAGAGTAACTGTCAGGCAGAGTCACAACATTGGATGCACACAGCGCACAGAGCCCTTAAAAGGTGAACTCTCTTAAAGGCAAGGTACGCATACAACATGGTGGTCCTCACAATCAGAGTAAATGGAAGGTGAACATTTGGTTTACATCATATCTTCGTGTAGTTTGTATTTGTCTGGGGTCTCACAGTATCAGTGCTCTCTCCGCCCTTGTTATGGAGACCGCTCCTGGCAAAACCACATTGTAAGAAAGATTCCATTCTCACAGGAAGTGCAAGCAAACTCCTTTTTCTACCATTCACCTTTCACACGCAGTTGCTAAGCAAAAAATATTGCCATTCTGATGTTGTGTAATTCTGAAACTTGCAGTGGCCATTGAAGGGATTTAGTCCCATGAAGACTGAGAAATAATCAGAATGAGAAAGATCCAGGAGCAGTAGAACGCTACAAGATTACTTCATAACGAATGTCTGAACTAAACTTTTAACTTTGGAGGTCAGTACTGTTAATGAAAGGTGTTTATTGCAAGCTTCATTGCTAAATAATTTTGACCGCTAGTCTCCTTTTTGAAAGAAAAACAGAAGTTTCTGGAAAAGCTCAGCAGGTCTGGCAGTATCTGTGGAGAGAAATCAGAGTTAATGTTTCGGATCCAGTGACCCTTCCTCAGAATCAGGTTGGATGGTCTTGGGCTAGCAATTCCCAGGTATCTGTGGGACTGGGGAAGACTAGCTCAGAGATGTGACCTTTTCCCATGTGCAATGGGTTGTGTTTGCCTGCCATATTGCCAGTGAAGGAGGTGAGAGGGTCAGAATGAGATATTGAACTGGGGTTTGAGGTTTTGACCTCACACTGATGGTGAACAAATTCTACATTTTCTACCGGACTTTAGTGCACAAACTCAATACTGATATACCAAAGAGAGAGAAAATTGCAAATAGTATGCCCTCTCATTAGAGAGACAACTGGTGGTGAGTTTAAACCCATGCAGACACAGGGAGAATGTGCAAACTCCACACAGACAGTCATCCGAGGGCAGAATCAAACCTGGGTCACTTGCACTGTGAGGCAGCAGTGCTAACCACTGAGCCACCTTATCACCAGCAGTGTTCATGGATGTGTAGATTGGGTGGGTTATAGGAGACAGGTCTGGGTGGGATTCACCAAGGGTCGGTGTGGACTTGTTGAGCCAAAAGGCCTATTCCCACACTGTAGGGATTCCATGATTCTATGACAAACTGAGGCTCGCCATAAGCGAGGGCACAGTTCAGAAATGGAACCTACACCATTGGCACGACAGAGATCGCTATCCAACCATCATGTTCACAGATCTAATGGAACCCCTAAGATGCTGCACTGCCAGAGGTACTGTCTTACAGTTACGTCTTGAAACCAAGATCGTGTTTAGAATCTCAGCTGGATGCAAATGATCCTGCAGAACTACATCAAAGGACGTTCTCTCCTGGTCAATAAAGTAATTATCATAGTCCTACCAGACAATAGGGCTGTTCTCTCTTTAGAGAGAGAAAACACTGATGATTGTTTAACCTGGGGGTCACCACATGTCAGGTGAGGGGAGAATCCTTGATGGTAACGCCAGACAGTAGAGGAATTGAACCAACACTGTTAGTGTTACTCTGTGTATTGTATAAACCAGCTGTCCAACCAACTGAACTAAATCAGCCTGCTGGCCAACAGCTACCCCTGATCAGTGTGAATTTACTGGAGCTTGCTGCGCACTGACAGACTGCCACATTCCCAACACCACGATGTTGAGCACACTTCAAAACAGGACTCTCCTGGCTGTGAGGTAGGCTGAGGCACTGGGACGAGGCAGTTGAATGTGCTACATAAATGCAAGTCTCTCTCTTTAAAACAGCAATCTGATTAATTGCATGTGATTCTGACTCAGGGTAGAGCAACAACAGAGAACGGAGAGAGAGAAACATAAGTGAAAAAGACACAATAGCTGGAACCTCGGGAGACTGCATAAGCAAAGTGTGTTTAACCCAACTGGAGTGCATTTCCCCCCAGGACCAATTAAGAGCAGGCAGAAGAAACAGTGTGACACACAGTATAACCTGTTCAGGCAGCCAAAGTGCTGGAGGTATGGAGCTCTGTTTACCCTGAAGAGGAGTCTGATGACACCATTGATAGCTCTGGTAGAACACTGGGTGGAATGACATTATGCCACGTAGCCATTTCTGACGTTGTATCATGCAGACTTGTGGCCATGCCTGTCTGTGCCTCACAGACAAACATGAACAGCAGACGGGGAAGACTCCCCTGGGCCCATGTTGACCACTGCAAACAATGGAAAAACAAGACTTTGCACCATCATCGCAGGGCTCTGGCTCAGAACTCGACTGACTTGTGAGGGCTCGCTGCTTTCAGCGGCATCTCCCAAACTGGTTCCCTTTCTTCAATCCCCTGTCATTGACTTCCTCTCTGCTGGCCCCAACGCCCCCAATGCCACACCCCCCAAACCCCTCCCCACACACACACACTCACAAACAGACACACGTACGCTCTCACACACACATACACACACTCTCACGCATACACACACACACACAGACACACATACGCTCTCACACTCACACACACTCACAAACAGACACACATACGCTCTCTCACACACACACACACACACACACACACGAAAGAGAAAATGCAAAACTTGCAAATGACGCACATTGCTCCAACCCATCTTGTCCACTTCAGAATGGAGAACCTGTACAATCATAGCGATTTTGTTTCCAACTGGAGCTTAGTCCCCGCACCCATCTTGGTTGACTCCCCCCACTCCTTTCCGCACCCCCACCCCAAATACACAATTGCTCTCAGGGTGAACAAAATTGCCACCAGGGAACTCTTGGTGCCTCCACATTGTTAGTTGGCTGGCCTATCATTACCTGGTATTTTGTATCCGCGTCCTCTCTGCCGTACAAACTACCACAGAAAGGTGATAGAACGCCACAAAAAATAAAAAAATTCAGGGTTCAACCAAGAAATTTTTGAAAAAAAGAGGAACACTCCAGAAAATTCCACATTGGTCCCTCTGAGGCAATAGGAGGTGAACTAGGGGATCACACAGTCAAAAGACAGGATCTACCTGGTATCCCAGGGGCCAATGCTTATCTCTCAACTGACATGACTGAAAACAAAACAGATTTTCTAGTCATTTAGCTAAGAGCTGTGCGTTGGATCTTGCTGTACATCTGCTGCATTTCCTACATGAGTCACAACATGTTACTAAGCGGGTACAGCAGGAAAACTTAAATGTTAACGGGATGCTATCCGTTATTTTGGGAGGAATTGAACATAAAACTGAGACAGAAAGGAAATAGGAGCAGGTGTAGGCCATTCAGCCCTTCTAGCCCACTCAATACAATCATGGCTGATCATCTAACCCTTTTCCCACTTTCACCCCAGACCCTTTCATCCCTTTAGCCCTAAGAACTATATCTGTTTCTTGAAAACAAGGATGTTTCATTTCTACAGGGCATGGTGAGACCCCATCTCAAATGTATGGGTAATGCTGGCCCAATGGTATTATTGCCAGTCGAGTAACTTGGAGACCCAGGTAATGATCTGGGGACCTGTGTTCAAATACCACCATGGCTTTAAACAAACATCTGGAATTTAAAAATGTCTAATATGACCATGAAACAATTGTCAAGAAAATCCCAACTGGCTCACTAATGTCCTTAAGGGAAGGTAATTTTCTTCCTCACTTGGTCTGGCCTTCACGTGACTCCAGACCCACTGCAATGTAGTTGACTCGTAACTGGCCTCTGGGCAATTAGGGACAGACAATAAATGCTCGCCTAGCCAGCGACATCTACATCTTGTGAATGAATTAAATAAAATACTGTGTGCAGTTCTGGTCTGCACGAGCTGAGATTTACCAGAAATTGGCTGTGTCAATTTCAGCATTGTTTCATGAAAGATTACTCTCCATTAATCCTTATTTAGGGAATTAGGTAAATGTGTTGGGAGGCAGTTCAGAGAGGGTTTACTAACTTGGAATGAGCAGTGTTTTATTTTTTACACTAGCTGTGGCCAATCAGCTTGGAGTCAGTCCCTTGAACTGAGGAGATTCGAAATCCCTGTTTATGTTTTTTCTAACTTTCCCTCACACGTGCTGTGTGCATGTAAGTGCAGGGTCTCAGTCAAGACACCATTGTGCAAATAATTTTATTCAATATTTCCACCACCGAGAAAAGCACGCATGTGGCCATGGAAATAAGCAGTGTTTTATATAGAAAGGTTAGTCAGACAGAGCTTGTTTCCTCCAGAGGTTCCAAGATGTGATTGAAGCGAATGAGGTCCTGAACTGTGCGGACACAGTGGGCAGGGACAGGGTGTGTGTGCGTGTGTGCGTGTGTGTGCGCCTATCTGTGTGTGTGTCTGTGTGTCTGCATGAGCGTGAGCGTGAGTGTGTGGCTGTGTGTCTGTGACTGTGTGCCTGAGTGTGAGTGTGAGTGTGAGTGTGAATGTGAATGTGTGAGTGTCTGTATGCATGTGTCTATGTGTGTGTCTGAGTGTGTAAGTGTGTGCATGTGTACGTGTGTTAGAGAGAGTGGGAGAGAGAATGAGAGTCCAGAACAAGGTGCACTACCTTAAAATGAAAGCTCTCCCTTTTAGGACAGAGATGAGATTCCTTTTCTCTCTGGTAACTGTGTAACTTCAGAACTCTCCATCTCAGAAGTAGGGGGGAGGAAGCGGGCCAACTGAATATTTTTAAGACAGACAGGTATAAATTCTTAAACAAAGACAGAGAACAATGGAGAAACTCAGCAGGTCTGGCAGCATCTGTGGCAAGAGAAACAGAATTAATGTTTCGAGTCAAGAAGAATGGTCATATTGGAATTGAAAGGTGAATTCTGATTTTCTGTCTCCACATATCATGCAAGATCTGCTGAGTTTTTCCAGCAATCTCTGTGTTTGTTTCAGACTCCCAGTATCTGCAGTATATCGGGAGGAAAGGAGCAGTCAACGTTTTGGGTATTACTCTTCTTCAGGATTCAGTGAAGAAAAGTTGACTGCTCCTTTTCTCCAGATGCTGCCTGGCCTGCTGTGTTCTTCCAGCCTCCTGTTTGCCTACCTTGGATTCCAGCATCTGCGGATTGTTTGTCTCTATCTGCAGTATATTGCCTTTATTTAAGGGGTAGCTCCTTGTCAGGCAGGGTAACCAAAGACGATCAGTGTGTGTGGAGAAGGGATAGTTGGAAATCTGGAATTCCACACTCAAACAGATCAGCTATGATCTTGTTGATTGGTGGAGCAGATTTGAGGGGGTGGGGGGGGTGGTGTCTGCTCTTTACTCCTATTTCGTATATTTGTTTATCTGAGGCAGGGATGTCCCCTTGTGCAAAGGGCAATTGATTTAAATTCTTCCTTTTGATTTGATGTGATTTATTTATTATCACATGTATTTTGTTACAAGTTATAGTGAAAAGTGTTGTATAATGTCGTCAACTCTCTGCTGCCATCTTAAAACACTGAAAAATAAAGAAATGAAGTTCAACTTTACAATCATAGAGTCATAGAGCACGGAAACAGACCCTTCGGTCCAACCAGTCCATGCTGACCATAATCCCAAACTAAACTAGCCCCACCTGCCTGCTCCTGGCCTGTACCTCTCCAAACATTTCCTATTCATGTGCTTATTCAAATGTTTTTTTTAAATATTGTAATTGTACCCACATCCAACACTTCCTCTGGAAGTTCATTCCACACATGAACCACCCTCTGTGTAAAAAAATTTGCCTCATGTCTTTTTTAAATCTCTCTTCTCTCGCCTTAACAATGTGCCCCCTAGTCTTGAATGCCCATCCTAGGGAAAAGACAGCTAACCATTAACTCTATCTAGACCCCTCATTGTTTCATAAACTTCTATCAACCTTCTATGCTCCAGTGATAAAAGTCCCAGCCTGTTTAGCCTTTCTTTATAACTCAAACCTTCCATGTGTGGCAACATCCTTGTAAATCTCTTCTGAACCTTCTCCAGCTTAATGATATCCTTCCTATAACTGGGCGATCAGAACTGGACACATTATTCCAGGAGAGGCTTAACCAATGTCCTGTACAACCTCAACATGATGTCACAACTCCTATACTCAAAGGACTCAGCAATGAAGGTAAGGGTGCCAAACCCTTCCTGTTTTATTTCAATACTATTCTAAATGTCACATTAGAGGGATGTGATAAAGGCATTAAAGCAAGTCAGGTGCTCCCTCTGTTTGAGGAGGTGGGGGTGAAGAGTTAAGATTAAGTCCGCCTAGGTATATTCCCGTGGCCAGCTGAATTTCAGTTTCTTCTAAAATATTTTCCTGCTGAACAAACCTACCTCTCTTTAAGCATAAACAGCCTGCCCTGCTCCTGACAGTGTAATCAGGCCCTGGGTCCCTGCTACAGGCGAGATTGATGTGCAGTTTTCGGGTTAAAGTAAGCCATTAACAGTACGAGCCTTTTAAATGTGGCCACCCGACCCTCCCCTGCACCTGAAATGCCAGACAGCAAAAAGCTTTTAGTGACTCTGCAACTATGACAACGGCTGCGGTCTGCTGTCTCAAGTTTTGCAAAGATTACTGTTATCAGGAGGGCTTATCAGCAAAGAGTAGCAAGTCAATGTGTCCACTGCTAACAACACAAGGCTAGTTGCCCAAACCCTCCGTCTCTCAGCACTGTGTAAACAACATCTGGCTTACATTGCACCTGCCTCACTGGGGCCTCCTGAATCTACACAAAACAAAGATACACCTTTCCCAGCAACAGATGGGTCAACCTTATAGAGGTTTACAAAACCATGAGGGGCATGGATAGGGTGAATAGCCAAGGTCTTTTCCCCTGGGGTGGGGGAATCCAAAACTAGAGGGGCACAGGTTTAAGGTGAGAGGGGAAAGATTGTAAAGAGGTAAACTTTTTACACAGAGGGTGGTGCGTGTATGGAATGAGCTGCCAGAGGAAGTAGTGGAGGCTGGTACAATTACAATATTTAAAAGGCATCTGGATGGGTCTGTGAATAGGAAGGGTTTAGAGGGATATGGGCCAAATTCTTGCAAATGGGACTAGATTAATTTAGAATGGCACGGTGGCACAGTGGTTAGCACTGCTGCCTCACAATACCAGGGACCTGGGTTCAATTCCCATGAGTGAGTAGGATTCACATTTGGGGTGGTATGGTGGCACAGTGGTTAGCACTGCTGCCTCACAGTGCCAGGGACCCAGGTTCAATTCCACCCTCAAGTGACTGTTTGCACAATCTCCCCGTGTCAGCATGGGCTTCCTCTGGGTGCTTTGGTTTCTGCCCACAGTCCAAAGATGTGCAGGCTAGGTGGATTGGTCATGCTAAATTGCCCATAGTGTTCAGGGATTTGTATATTAGGTGGATGGGGTGCTCTGAGGGTTGGTGTGGACTTGTTGGACCAAAGGGTCTGTTTCCACACTGTATGATTCTATGACCTGGGGATATTTATTGCTGGTTTTCAACATGACACTTCACCAGTGGCCTATTTGTTTCCCACGTATACATCAGCACTCAGTTAATGGAGAATCCTGACTCCTGTCGGATGCAACCAAATTGGGTATTTAGGTAGCTCCATTTATGGTCTCAGGACACACCTCACCCCTCCACCACAGTTTCACGTACCTTTCAAAACCCTTCCTCTCAGGTTGCAATGCAGGAAAACAAATTGCTCATAGGAAGATCTCCCAAGCAACAATACAAAAGTGACCAGACGATCTGTTTCTTATCTCTCTCTCTCTCTCTCTCACTATCTCTCTCCCCACGTCCCCCGGTGGGGCAGGTCAAGGGCTGAGCCCCTCCCATGATCTACTATGCTCATTTTCAAATACAGCTGCAGGATCTCTCAATGTTCATCTGAGATTGTCTCAGTTTGAAGTCTCCTCTGAAAATTGGCATCTCTGACAGTGCAGCACTCCATCAGTGCTGCGCGAGGGTGTTAGCCTGCAGGGTTAAAGTGACAACTGATAGACGGCTGTGTGTTCAAGCTGTTCTGTTTTTGGGAAATCTTGGAGTGCACCATGAACTCAGTATCTCCTGACTTTGCATCCTATTAAGTAGGCCGACTGACAGCCCCTGCCTAACATCCACTGCATTCTGGACGGGACATTATTCTGGCATCATACGGACCTGAAGGAATCCTAATGTGACTGAAGTTCCCACTTTTACTTTGAGTATTATTAATTTTGTCCGTGTTTGGCAATTTTAAAGAACAGGTTTAAAGACAAATAATCCAAAATTAAGTTTGCAGTTATTTAAAAGGTGATCCTTAGTTTTATATTCCCTCCTAAGAGGAAATAATGTTGCCATATCCACCTGTCAGGACCCCTTAAAAACATTATTTGTTTCAATTAATTCACATCTTCCTTTTCTGACCTCCAGTGGGTACTTGTTTAGCACATTAAACCTTCCGTCATAAGACAGTCAGCTGATTCCAGGTGTTAGTGGAGTAAACCTTCCCTGAAATTTTGACCCAGTGACACTGACGGAATGGCAATATATTTCCAAGTCAGGATGGTGAGTGGCTGGGAGGGGAACTTGTAGATGGTGGTGTTCCCATGTATCTGCTGCTCTTGTCCCTTGAGAAGGAAGTAAAGTATTGGTTAGCTCACTTGGCTGGAATACCAGTTGTGATGCTGAGAGATGTGGGTTCATTTCCCACACTGGCTGAGGTTACAATGAAGGACTCTCCTTCTCAACCTCTCCCCTTGCCTGAGGCCTGGTGGCCCTCAGCTTAAACCACCACTGCTTGTCTCTCTGGAATGAGGGAACATCCTAAGTCCTGGTAGCATCATGGTGATGTTACCTATAAATGGTCGAGGTCATGAGTTTGAAAGGTGATGCCTAAGAAGCCTTGGTAAGTCTCTACAGTGCTTCTTGTAGATGGTACACGCTGCTGCGACTGAGTGTCAGTGGTGGAGGGAGTGACTGAATATTTGTGGATGTGGTGCGGGCTGGATGGGTGTTTCTTGAGTGTTTTTGGGGCTGCACTCATCCAGGCAAGTGGGGAGTATTTCATCACACTCCTGACTTGCGCCTTGTCGATGGTGGACAGGTTTGGGGAGCCAAGAGGTGAGTTATTCACCGCAGTATTCTTACCTCTCGCTCTTGTAGCCACTGTGTTTATGTAGCTGGGGCTGGGGAACGGAAGGGGGGTCCCAGCCTGGATCACTGACTGGTCATCACTTAAAACTCAACGTTTAGGCTCAATTCTGAGCAAAAATATCACGTTTGGTTTCTTTTTATGACACGAAGGTATCTTCCAGAAGGTACGCTGTTAGCTTGTTGCTAAGGAAGACACACAAGAATTATACTAGGCGGTAATACCCTGATGTCTGGGAGTTTCTATATAAATCTGTGTCCTCTTAATGCTTCAAGTAGATGCAGTTCTTTAATGTCCCTTCCCTAACCTGAGGGCAGGCGGTGGGGAGATGCATTTAAAGAACATTGAAATGCCTTTAATACCAACCGCCAAGCCCCGAGCTAGGATCAAGCAGCTCAATTCATTCCAATCTCACCCGCCAACTGAACAACAGGATGGAACATTAGCTCTCATTTATATAGCACCAGTGGGAACAAGCAAATGCCACAAGCCAAAATTGTAATCTCTGTTCTCACCGTCTCTCCCTGCTTCCCTTTTTATCGCATTCTCTCACTCAGGCAGATTTAACTTTCTGGAAGACCTTCCAGAGAGTTTGAGCCACAGCAGCAGGAGGTTAGAATAGTGAAAAGAAAGTAGCTTCACAGGCTGAGGGTCAATAAATACACACACATATACTCTCACAGAAATCACACACACATGGAAAAAACACCCACACACACACAAAACACACATGCGCAGAAAACACACACACAAAAAATACGCAAACAAAACACACAGATATGAAACACATACACGCAGAAAAAAGCGCACTCACAGAAAACACATGCGCAAAAAACACGCAAAGCACACACATGCAAAACACACACACAAAACACACACGCGTAAAACATGCACACAAAACACGCACACAGAAAAAAGCGCACTCACAGAAAACACACATGCAAAACACATACAAAACACACTCCCACACATACAAATACACACACAAAAACATATACATACACAAAACACGTACACACACAACACACCACCCCCCGACTGCATGGTTTGAAAGGCTCCTAGTGCCTTAACCAAATAAACCGATCTACTGACTCCAATTAGTTTGAACAGGATATTAATAACAGGAGTTGGGATGAGCAGTCAAAGGCCAGTATATATTTTTTTAAGAGACCACACACACTCTGCTAGCAGGGTGTGGATGGAAGAATGTAACACAAATTGGATGCAGTTATTTATGAACTGGAATCAGTCAGTTCACTTTCTTCAACGATCAATTTCATCCCCATTCTGACTTGGGAAGAGATTGGCACCTGCAAGTTCTTCCTTCCAGCCCTCCCCTGTCCAACCACAGTCTGGACAATGAACTTGGGACATGCTGTTGGACAATGAGATGAGTTACAGCCTGATGCACGAAGCTCATTGCCCAGATGCTTGTAGCTCCACTGCAGTTCACTGAGTGCAGACTGGCAACAGGAATCTCAATGTTGTCCTGTCCCAGCACCAAAGTACCCGGGCCAACTGTGTTGCATAAGACAATAATGGTTAATTAAGATAACAAGGTGTGGAGCTGGATGAACACAGCAGGCCAGACAGCACCAGAGGAGCAGGAAAGCTGATGTTTCTGAAGAAGGGTCCTGACCCAAAACGTCAGCTTTCCTGCTCCTCTGGTGCTGTCTGGCCTGCTGTGTTCATCCAGCTCCACACCTTGTTATCTCAGACTCCAGCATCGGCAGTTCCTACCATCTGAAAGGGTTAACTAAGGTCACACAAAAGGCTCCACCCATCAGGATGTGAAGAACTGCTTCCTAGGAGGAGTTAATTCGAGTGTGAGAGTGAGCGAGTGAGTGTGCGTGCGTGCGTGCATGTCTTAACCAGTTCTGCTTCTGGCTTTGAGCTTGTTCCCAGCACTGTGTGAGAATATTTTAGTCGCTGTAATGTCAACTTACTCTTAAGTTGAGACTGATATCTCACAAAACCCCATCATGTATTTTACATATAATGGAACCAGCTACTAACATGTGGAGGTGATGGGCTAATGGTATTATCGCTGGAGTGTTATTCCAGAGACCCAGGTAATGCTCTGGCTATCTGAGTTTGAATGCCAACACAACAGATGGTGGAAATTTAATTCAATTTTTTTTTAAAGTCTGGAATTAAGAGGCTAATGATGACCACATTGGGAAAATCCCATCTGGTTCAATAATATCCTCGAATGAAGAAAACTCCATTCTTACCTGGTCTGACCTACGTGTGACTCCTGACAAACAGTGATGTGGTTAACTGTCCTCTGGACCATCAGGGAAGGGCAATAAATGCTGACTTAGCCAGTGACGCCCACATCCCATAAGTAAGTGAAAAGACATAGCTCTTAAGTAACATGTAACGATTCTATTTACTGCTTTATCAAGATTTAGCCTCTTTTCTGCCCAAGACATAGTGTAGGAATCCTTCTCTACATTGGTAGCGGCAGCGTAGACTAATTCCAGCAAGGATTAGTGGCAGCAGATCTACCCAAGATATCCCCTAGCAGCAGCCTCCCGTTTCTCCCATTATTACAAATTGCAGCATCTTTCACAAGTAAATAACTTGCATTAGTATTGTGCCTTTCATCAACTCAGGAAGTTAAAAAACGCCAATGAGACACATCTGAACTGCTGTCACTGGGGCAACGTCAGAAACAGAGCAATCCAAGTTGCACACATACACGGAACTGCAACTGCTCATGTTTATATGTCATCTTTAACCAAAGCCAAGTTTCTCCAAAGGAAACTTACCAGACAACGCGGCTGAGCCATTGAAGAAGGTATTAGGTCAATTGATTTAAAACTTGGTCGAAGAAGTGGATTTTAGTCACTGGTGTCTTGAAAGACTGAGGCAGAAAGAAGGTGTTCATGTTCAAAGTGTTATGACAATTCAGTAATCTTTCAGTGACACTTGTTGTGGAATAAATATTGGCCAAGACACTAGGGAAAACTCTTCTGCTTTTCTTCAAGAATGTATCCTGTGATCTTTTATATCCATCTGAAAGGACAGTCTGGGTCTCAATTTAATATTGAATCCAAAAAGATGGCACTAGTGCCAGTGCAGCACTCCCTCAGCATTGCCCTGAGGGGGTAAGCAGGATTTTGTACTCAAGAGTCTGAAGTGACTTGAAACCAGAACCTTCTAGAAACCTTTGTCAGGCGACTTCCTATCAAGCTTCAGTTTCTTTGGTGTCACCCAATGTGACATCAAGTGGAGCTGTGCTGACCCTTCGTGACTTAGCAACTCACTGGATGTCCCCTCACTAAACCACCAGGAGAACCCTCCTGCCATATCCAAGTGTCTGCAGCAGACCAGCAGCACAATGAGGACAGAGACAAGCTGTTGCCACACAGAGCTAGGAACAAAGCCTCGAATGTCTACTTTGCCATGAGCAGACCTGAACTAAGGACAAGTTGCACAGCCAAGACTTACATTCCCTTGTGTGGAAATGTTTAATGAAGCAAAGGCGGTGGTGTTGTACTGGTAACATCATGCAGTTAGCAATTTAGAGGATGGGACCTGGGTTCAAATCCCAGAGCAGCAGCTAGTGAGAAATCAATTTGGTTAAGGAAACTGAAAATGGGAAACTGCGACCATAACAACTGTTGTTGGTCGTTGTATGTCTGGTTCACTAGTGTCCATTAGGGAAGAAACTGGCCATCCCTACCTGGTCTAGCTGACAAGCAATTCCAGACCCAGAACAATGTGGGTGGCACAGTGACTCACAGCACCAGGGACCTAGGTTCAATCCCAGCCTTGGGTTACTGTCTGTGTGGAGTTTGCACATTCTCCCCGTGTCTGTGCGGGTTTCCTCCGGGTGCTCCAGTTTCCTCCCACAGTCCAAAGATGTGCGGGTTGGGTGGATTGGCCATGCTAAGTGCGGGGTTTTGGGCACAGGGTAGCGGTCTGGGTAGGGTTCTCTTTGGATGGTTAGTGAGGACAATTGGCTTCTTCCTGCACTGTAGGGATTCTAATGTCACTGATTCTTAAATGCGGTCAGAAATGGTGTAGCAACCCACTCAGTTGAAAGGCAATTAGGGATGGATAAAAATGTTGGGCCTGCAGGAATGTCCATATCAGAATAAGTTTTGAAAATTAATGGACAACTTGATCAATGTGATTAAGGCAATTAAAGGATTTGATGGGGCAAGGGAGAGATTGAAAGGGCCCAGAACAAGAAGCCTAACCTTAAAACTAGACCAATGGCTGGTTTTGGGCTCTGCAGTGATATCGGGAAAGATGTCTTCACCTAAACTGGCAGTCAAAATCTGAAACTTTCTCCCCAGGAAACCCTTTGAGGTTAGGAATCAGCTGAAAATTCCAAAACCATGATAGAAAGATTTGCAGCAGGTTTGGTTAAGACATATAGGGAGGTGATGGCCTAGTGGTATCATCATTAGATTTATTAATCTAGAGACCGAGGTTAGGTCCCAGGGACATGGGCTCAAATCCCACCATGGCAGAATTTGAATTCAATAAAAATCTGGAAACACAATTATAATGATGACCATGAATCCATTGCCAATTGTTGGAAAAAACACATCTGGTTCACTAATTCCCTTTAGGGAAGAAAACTGCCATCCTTACCTGGTCTGGACTAAATGTGACTCCAAATCCACAGAAATGTGGCTGACTCCTAAACTGCCCTCTGGGCAATTAGGGATGGGCGATAAATGCTGGCCTAGTCAGAGACACTCTCATCTTATAAATGAATAATAAAAAAAAAATCCAAAATGGAGTGTTGGTTAAACTGAGATATGGATTAACTGTGACAGAGTTGAATCTGAATGGGGCTGTTGCTACAATCGTTGCATGGTTCAGTCTGCAAATGCATTCCTTCTCACAAAGTGATTGCCTTAAGGATCTCAGTTCTGGATGGAGTAGACAAGACCAGGCACCCAGCCAGACTCCAGCTCCTCCAGGCTTGGTTAAATTACAGTTCATCATAGGAAGACATTCAGATTCACTCAAGCCCTAGCTAATCCTTGTGCTTATCAGGGTTCAAGGCATCAAATGTCAAACTGACTAGCTTTATATTCTTTGTGGAGAATTATTCGTCACAAGCAGTTGCTCACCAGAAGTCATGGTTTGGTCTTTTAATGGAAAATATTTAGCTCAAATAGCCAAAAAATAACTTTCCTTAGCCAGTCACTCTCTTTCTCCATGCATATTTTCCTGTTGCTAACTTGCAGAGACTGAAATTTGATTTAACTAAAATCTGCATAGTTAGCTGAAATAACAACATTGAAACTATTATTAATCATTGTAAAAATCTGTCTGGATCAAGAGTGTCCCTAAAGGAAGGAATCTGTCATCCTTACTTGGTCGGGTCTAAATGTGACTCCAGACTCACAGCAATGTCGCTGACTCTTAACTCTGGGTAACTAGGGATGGGTAACAAATGTGGGTCTAACCAGTGGACACGAATATTCATGAATCATCCTGCAACCTTCCAAACAGACCAGCCACCATTACTACCCCAAGCACTCCCATATGGTTTCTGAGATCTGGTGGAAAAAAGATCTTTTCAATGACTGTCAAGGACCATCTAACCAGGAAAAGTAGCCTATTCTTCCTTTGATTGTCCAGTTTGCTGGGGGAATAGATGTGTCATGTTACCAACTGCAAGGCAGTCAAAGGTCTTGTGGTAAAATCTCCAGGAAAAGGCCCAACTAGAATTGGCAGCAATTCTTTGAAGAGGATGGATGAAGCAAATGACTATCAAAATGTGCAAGACACTGGGAAAGGAATGAAGCTATATCTGTTGCAATTTCATTGACATCTAGTGACAGTGAAGCCTCTGTATGGCTGCGCCAGCATTAATCTTTTAGCGATAGCAATTCAATTTCTGCACAAACATCAAACAGTTTATATCCTCTCGATGTGACAACAGATTAGAAACACTCACAAACATTGAGTCTCATTATTATAAAAACCAGAATACATTAAATATTTCAGATCATCTCATGCATATCTGACGGAACTAAGTGTGCACCATTAAGACTTCACTCCACACAACAGCATGGGGGCTGAGGGGCGTTGGCGGGGAAAGACCATCTCTTGCATAGTGTTAGCTGGCCGCACATTGGCAGCAAACTGCTCCCATTTACTGGGCAAATAGTTGAATGTTTTGCTACCGAGTGTCACAAGTTCCAAATGGTGTTAGCGAAACTAAAATCAATCTGTCTGGCCCTCCCCTCCAAACATCCACCCAGCATTCACTCAGTTGTTTAAGTTTCTGCTCTCAGAAAGGATGTTTTGACCAAAGAATGTTTTAAACTGTTTTGTTAAAGACACACGGCCCAGGATCTGCATGTTCACAACATCTAAATATCTTAAAGATATCACTTTACTAGAGGTGGTTCAGAGGAGGGTCACTGGGATGATCCCCAGTGTGGAAGGATTGTCTTATGAGAAAAGGCTAAACAGATTCTATTCACTGGAGATCAGAAGAATGAGAGATGATCTCATTGAAACATATACTATTCTTAGGGGGCTTGACAGGGTCAATGCCTAGAGAATGTTTTCCCTCAAAGGAGACCCGAGGACTAGAGGGCATTGTCTCAGAATAAAGAAAAGAGACTGAGATGAGGAGGAATTTCTTCTCGCAGAGAGTCGAGCGTCTCTGGAACTCCTTACCAAAGATAGAAGCAGAGTCCTTATGTACATTTATGTAGAGAAACAGATAGATTCTTGATCATTTGGGGGATTAAGGGTTACAGGGAAAGGGCAGGAAAGTGGACATAAAGCATGTTGGATCAGCCACGATCCTATTGAATGGCAGAGCAGGCTCAAAGGGTCAGATGGTCTACTCCTGTTCCTATTTCTCACAGTCTTAAATCAAATCTGTGTGGGATAAACTCATCAGTCCAAGGAGTAACTGCAGTCCGCATGACACTGATGTGCTATCTTTCAACACTGCTGCATGGATTGCAGAGAGCGGGTGCAGACATCATTGAAAAAGCCAGCATTTATTGCCCTTCCTTTAATTTCCATGGAGAAAGTGATGGTCATGCAACAACCAACAAGGGCTGGATCCTTGTTCTTGAGGCTTATACGTACTGGCATCTTCTGTTTGTGACTTGCTTGAGTTGAGATCAAAATTGGATTTCAGAACTTTGTGGGATTGGGTTTGGGGGCAGACTTTATATCTGATTGGACGCCCAGTCAGCTCTAGTTGAATGGCAGACAAGCCAAAAGACACCCTTCGATAATAAAATTCTCAGTGAGACCTTGCTGTGTGCAAAACAGATGTCACCCTTGGCCACGGGTCAACAATAAACACACTCCTAAGCTAATTCATTGAATAAACACAAGGAGTCAGTCCTTCTCTCAGGCTCTATGCTCTATATAAGCAGAAGCTAACCACTTTAGTGGTTGACCCTCAGTCAAAAGAAGTTTGGTAACTTTTAATGATCAACTTTTTCCTCCACTTTGCCATCAGGTGTCTCAAGTTGTAAAATGAGCAACAGGTTACTGACTTGTTGTTGAGTGATTAGGACCCAGATTCCACTGTCTTTAGCTACCTCAGTATCGCCCAAGCAGTACTGCATTTGGTATCCACCATGACAGCCCCTGCTCAAGTCCATCATCACAATAATCACATCATACATCAATGGGCTTTGGGGTCTAATATGTTTAGGTGCAGTTTCGTATGAATGATCCTGTCATCTATCATACAAGCCACGGGATGCCATTTAAAGCTGACATTGCGCTTCACAAATAAATATGTGCTTGTTATCCCTGATGCCCGTTGCAAAAAGTCTTTTGTAAGCTCGACAACTGGTTTGACACCTCTTAATATTTTGCATTGTTGATGATGGTTTAGTGCAGCATGTGCACTTAAATCTATGATGTATCATTCAAATCTAGGAATAGCTTCCACGCCTTGTCAAAATATGACAGTAGAAAAGCCAATTATTCTGTTAACTCATAGGTGGTTGTCAACACAAACACAAAGTCTGATAAAAGTGAAGAAAGCAAGCTAGCCACGGGAGAAGCAGACCTTCTCTTTCACCCATGTGCTGCCCTGTGTTCACTGATCTGCACTGCTGTCCACAATAAACATGTGCATCTTTAATATAATGAATCATCCAGGCGTGTTACACCCAGCCAGGTAAGGTCAGCTTGTTTGAAGAGTTAGATCTGAAGGAACATCTTAAAGGAGTGAATAGTAGAGTTGGAGGGAATTCTAGACGTCAGGGTCCTGTACTGATGGCTGTCAGTGGTGGAGCAATTCAATATGAAGATGTACAAGGAGAATCGGAAGGATTATCTAAGCTCTGCCCTCTCACAGGTACAACTGATGCGTGGATAGGCTTCATTATCACAGAGGAGCCCTGCAGCTGACAATGAATTGAAACCACTGTATTAAGTCAGTGATAGTAGGAACTGCCGATGCTGGAGAATCTGAGATAACAAGGTGTAGAGCTGGAAGAACACAGCAGGCCAAGCAGTATCAGAGGAGCAGGGTTCCCAAGCAAAATATGTGGCCTCCTTTACATCGGGGAAACCAAGCAGAGGCTTGGGGACCGCTTTGCAGAACACCTTCGCTCAGTTCACACTAAACAACTGCACCTCCCAGTCGCAATCCATTTCAACTCCCCCTCCCATTCCTCAGACAACATGTCCATCCTGGGCCTCCTGCAGTGCCACAACGATGCCACCGGAAGGTTACAGGAACAGCACCTCATATTCTGCTTGGGAAACCTGCAGCCCAATGGTATCAATGTGGACTTCACAAGCTTTAAAATCTCCCCTCCCTCAACCGCATCCCAAAATCAGCCCAGTTTGTCCCCGCCTCCCTAACCTGTCCTTCCTCCCACATATCCCCTCCTCCCAACTCAAACCCACCGCCATCTCCTACCTACTAGCCTCATCCCGCCCCCTTGACCGGTCCGTCCTCCCTGGACTGACCTATCTCCTCCCTACCTCCCCACCTACACTCACCTTTACTGGCTCCATCCCCGCCTCTTTGACCGGTCTGTCTCCTCTCCACCTATCTTCTCCTTTATCCATCTTCTATCCGCCTTTCCCTCTCTCCCTATTTATTTCAGAACACCCTTCCCTTCCCCCATTTCTGAAGAGGGTCTGGGCCTGAAACGTCAGCTTTCCTGCTCCTCTGATGCTGTTAGCCTGCTGTGTTCATCCAGTTCTACGTCTTGTTATGAAACCAGTGATTTCTTTTGACTTCAGAGGCAGAGAGGGAAGGCTTTGAATTGTCTTTCGAAAGGAATACAAATCCTTGTGTTCTCCAGCACGTACTCAGTTACATCAACAATATCCAGTTGGGCATAACTTAGGGTGGCACGGTGGCTCAGTGGTTAGCACTGCTGCCTCACAGCACCAGGGACCTGGGTTTGATTCCACCCTCGGGCAAGGGTCTGTGTGGATTTTGCACATTGTCTGTGTCTGTGTGGGTTTGCTCCGGTTTCCTCCCACAGTGCATGTTAGGGTGGATTGGCCATGCTAAATTGCCGGTCGTGTTCAGGGTTTAGAAGAATGGGCCTGGGTGGGATGCTCCAAGGGTTAGTGTGGACTTTATGGGCCGAAGGGCCTGTTTCCACAAAGTAGGGATTCTATGCTAACACCCAGAAAATGTCATGTCCCACAACCCAAGCTGCCTGTATTCTAGTTCACACTGAGTCCCACAATATCCCTCGGTGCACACTGACCTACTTTAGCGCTTATTCCAGGGTTGTCTCAAATTTCAAACCCTCATCAATGCACCTTCAAATATTACCACAGCCTCAATGACCCTCACACCTCTACCTCCCCTGCCCCACCCAATTCCTTTGTCATAGAGTCATGCAGCACAGAAACAGACCCTTCAGTCCAGCCAGTCCATGCTGAACCTAATCCGAAACTAAACTATTCCCACCTGCCTGCTTCTGGCCCATATCCCTCCAACAACAAAAACAGGAGTTGCTGGAAAAGCTCAGCAGGTTTGGCGGTGTCTGTGAAGAAAAATCAGAATTAATGTTTCAGCTCCAGTGACCCTTCCTCAGAACACCATATCCCTCTAAACCTTTCCTGTTCATGTATTTATCTAAGTGTCTTTAAATGTTGTAACTGTGCCCACATCTACCAATTCCTCAGGAAGCTCATTCCACACATGAACCACCCCCTGTGTAAAAAAATTACCCCTCATGTCTTTTTTAAATCTCTCTCCTCTCACCTTGGAAATATGCCCGCGGTCTTGAAATCCCTCATCCTTGGGAAAAGACACTCACCATTAACCATGTTCATCCCTCTCATGATTTTATGAACATCTATAAGGTGAACATCTCAACCTCCTACGCTCGAGGGGCAAAAGTCCCAGCCTGTCTGGCTTTTCTTTATAACTCAAACCTTCCATACTCGGCAACATCCTGGTGAATCTTTTCTGCACCCTCTCCAGCTCAATAATATCCTTCCTATATCATCTCCACCCTCTTCAATCTCTGCGCTCCTCCAGTACAATCTGGCTGCTGCATTTGATACATTTCAAAAGCAATTAGATTTCATGAAGAATTCATTGGCTGTCAACATGTGTCTTTGGGCAAAAGGTGCTATATAAATGCACCTTTCATTTAGTGGGTAAATACACAAACCTCCAGACCTTCCTCTGCAATGGGGTCAGTGGTCTTCAGCAATGATTCATATTTGCTAGGAAGCTCCTACTTTCTCTGACGGAAGCCCTTCTCCAGTTTAATGTTAATGGCACTGCTAAATGTTTTCAACCTCCTGAGGGAGAGAGATAGTTGGGGGAGGGATGGTCAGAATTTCCACACCCAGTCACTATCTGGTGACCCGCTCCCACTAACACTGCCCAGCAAGTGCTCTGTTCAAGGACAGAACAGATTGTGATGCCCCTGCATTTGAATAGCTGACTCAGACTTATGTGCAAGATCAAGAAGGATACGTGGCCACTGGGCTCTGAGGGAGTCATACCCCCAAGGGACTCATTCAGAAGGGTAGAGGATGAGATTGGCAAAGGAAAACAAACATAAACACAGTTGCTTTGCCCCTCCAACAGAATCTTCCACCAGCCCAACAAGCCCACAGCTATGTTGCTGGCAAGACTGCAGTTCAGTTTTAAAATGTAAAACTACAGCTGGCTGGCACCTTACTGACTCAGTTAATTAATGGAATTAGGTTTAACATGTCGCTACAGATCCCATTCTGAAGCCTTCGTGCAAGCAAGGGTCTGTAATAACAGTCTAATCCCAGCAGACTGCACTGTGATCAATCTCCAGGGATTGATGTTAACCTGAATCACGCATTAACAAACTGACTGGTAAATCCCGAAAGAGACAGGTATTAACCCTTGCAACTGGTGATCACATCAATCTCCTCATACCTCCCGGATCCAACTTGCTCTCAGGGACATTTTGGAACAATAAAATCACCTTCACTAAAATTGATTTGTCTTAGCCGTACATGTGGCGATTGTGAGCAAACACTAGCCCAAGTATTTACACAGGAAAGGGGCAGTGGGCTGAATGGCCAGTTGTGATGCAGGGTGATGCCAACAGCATGTGTTCAACTCCCCTACTGGCTGAGGTTACTATGAAGGACCCTCTTCTTTAACCTCTCCCCTCCCTCTGGTGTGATGACCCTCAGGTTAAATCAGCACCATTGTCTCTAATGGGAGACCAGGACTATGGCAACTTTACCTCTTGTCCTCTTCACCCAGGAGCCTTTGGAAAACCTTCTAATCCAAGTGGAGTAATGCTATGTATTTAACGTGGCTGCACAATATTTGAAATGCTGCTGTTTTACTGTTGACCCACTTAAAATCTACAGATCAGTGCCTCTGCTTAAAACAACAAGGCAGGGGACTCTCACCGTAATTTATTCAGTATTTACTGGCTCATGTCACCTACAGCCCTTTCACAGCTGTTTGCCCCAGGAGCACATGAACAAGGAGCAGGAGAAGGGCCATTCTGCCTCTTGAGCCTGCTCCGTCATTGACTGACATTTGTGGGTGGCACAGTGGTTATCACTGCTACCTCATAGTGTCAGGGACCCACGTTCGATTCCACCCTCAGGTGGCTGTCTGTGTGGAGTTTGCTCATTCTCCCCATGTCTGCGTGGGTTTCCTCTGTTGTTCTGGTTTCCTCCCACAGTCCAGGGATGTGCAGGCTAGGTGAATTAACCATGGTTAAAACCCCATGCAGGGATGGGATGGATGCTCTTCACAGGGTCAGTGCAGATTCGATGGGCCAAATAGCCTCCTTTTGCACTGAATTGTTTCTATGAAAATATGAATAGGATCATGGCTGACCTGATCACTGCACATTTAACCTACAATTGATAACCTTAGACCCCCTTGCTGGTCAAGAATCCATCCACCTCTCGCTTAAATATAATCAAAGACTCCACTGTCTTTTGAGGAATAGGTTTCCAAATATTGTACCATCTTCTGTGAGAAAAATAGCTCTCCTTAACTCTGTCTAACGTGGGCGATATCTCATTTTTAAACAGTGACCCCTCGTTTTAGATTCTCCTGTAAAAGAAAGCATTCTGTCCACGTCTACTCAATCGAGAGCCCTCAAGACTGTACATGTTCCAATGGAGTCGCTATTGGTCTGGAGTACAGCAAGAATTCTGTGCGATTGGGGGTGGTAATGCAACACAGGAAAATCCAAGGAGCCCAAAAAGGGGAGAGATCCTTAACTACTACAAAGAGAAGCCACAGATACATCCGCCTGCAGCAAAATCTGTTTTTCTCCGTATTCTGGACCCAGCTTTTAGCCTAACCTGCTCTGGAAGTGTGTCATTACATGTTTGAACCAGTTGGTGAAAACAATTTATAATTAATTAAGATTGTTTCTCTTTGGGTAATTGACAGACATTGAGGGCAGTTTAAAATGGAGGAAGTTCTGGCAGCTGCAGTGTGACTGCTTCTAATGAAGCTAGTTAAGTTCGAGTTAAGCTCATCTGTGGTGGAACATTACAAACACATTCTTGAGAGTGAGGACTCTGTACTACCTTAGCAGAACACTGATCCCCTTGGGCAAGGTGCTGGGAGAATTTACTGATCCACTTCCTATAAGCCCATGGGATCAACCCGTTGAGTGAGATGCCTCAGTATAGCACCTTATTCAAAAGGCAGCACCTCCAACAGTGAGGTACTCACTTATTTCTCCTTCAATTTTAATGCCCTGTGTTTATGTTTCTGGATGCAGAAGTGAGGGCTACATAAGAAGCTAAGAAATAGGAGCAGGAGTAGACCATTCAACTCCTTGATCTGATTCCACCATTCAATGCTATCATGCCCCCATCTATACCCCAACTCTAATTTCCTGCCAGCAACTCCTTTCCCTCACTTCAGAGGCCCCAGCAACTTACTGACTGAGCCAAACCACCATACGCATAATGTGGGGACAGGATGCAAGTAATAAGTCACGAGCACAACATTTTGCATTGATATAGCACCTAGAACACTGTAAAATCTCACAGGTGAATCATCGAAGAAATTCTGAGACTGAGCCACAGAAAGCAATATTGGTCCAGGTGATCTGACCAAAGAGTTAGACTGAAGCGTATTTTAAAGGAAGAAAACAGGGTGGGGAGGTTTCAGGAGGGAATTCCAGAGTTTGGCGGTGGGGGGGGGAGGGATGGGGGGTGCAGTCAGCCGGAGGTGCAGCCATCAGTGGTCAGGGGATGAAATTCAGAGATGCACAAGAGGCTACAACTGGAGGAACAGAAGATTTGATTTAATTTATGTGTGGTTACATGTATCTTGTAACAAAGTACAGTGAAAAGTATTGTATAGTGTCACCACTCTCCAGTGTCACCTTAAAACACAGAAAAATAAACCAAAACATGGAATATAAAGGCAGGGAAATAAAGGAATAAAGTTCAGCTTTACAGTCCTTCTTGTTAAATGCTTAGGCACGGGCCTGGAGTGACAAGGTATGAGCCCCCACCATGTTGCTGGACCAAGATGCATCACTCTCTGCAGCAATCTCACCTCCAATGACAGTGTGAGTCCTCACTGGACCTTGCCAATGCAGCTGCTGCCGATGCCACTGGGTGGCGTACTGGGCGCAAATGCGCTTCCGTCGTCACCCCCATGAACCTGCACTGAACGGTGCCCAAACTCGCCTCCAATGTCTTCGCCATGAGTCTGCAATGGGTTCACCTCGCCATCGCTGTGACAGAGCTCTTCAGAAGAGGCAAGCAAAAGGAAGATTAAAAAGACTAGAAGAGAGGGAGAGAGAAAAGATAAGACAAGCGGATGGAGCAGACGAGCCCTGGACTCAGGAGCCCAACTCCGCCGCCATCTTGGATAAGCGGTCTGAAAGATGTTTTACTGAGTTATGTAGAACCGAACAAAATAGGAGCTGGAACAAAAACAGAATTTGCTGGAAAAGCTCAGCGTGTGTGGCAGCATCTGTGAAGAGAAATCAGAGTTTTGGGTCCTCAGTTCTGAAATTTCTCAACATCTCAGTCTTAAATAGCCTACCCGATCAGTCTATGACTATGACCCCAGGTTTCGGACTCCCCTGTCAACATAAGCGTACTTCCGGGGTTCTCTGTCTTTCTCTACCATTGTTCATTCTGATCTCTAGCATTGACATTATTTTGCTTATATGCGTATCGTTGGCACAGTTCAAGGAACAGCTCAGCCAATATTAATCCTTCGAGCAACCTTGACAAACAAGCCATCAGCTCCTTTATGTCATTGCGGTCTGTGGGACCTCGGTGTGTACATTTTGTAAGAAGTACGAGCCAGTGTCCACTATCACTGACTTGGAGTTAGGCTCGGAGAGTGGGTGAAGAAGTGGGAGATGGAATATAATGTGGAAAAGTCAAAGGTTATGCAATTTGGTAGAAAGACGAAGTGTAGACTATTTTCTAAATAAGGTAAGGCTTCAAAAATCTGAAACACAAAGGGACCTGGGAGTCCTAGCTCAGGATTCTCATAGAACCCTACAGTGTGGAAACAGGCCCTTTGGCCCAACCCTCAGAACATCCTACCCAGACCCATCCCCCTAATCTACATACTATGGGCAACTTAGCATGGCCAATCCACCTAGCCTGCACATCTTTGGACTGTGGGAGGAAACCCACAAAGATACAGGGAGAACATACAACCTCCACACAGACAGTTGCCTGAAGGAGGAATTGAACCTGGGTCCCAGGCACTATGAGGTAGCAGTGCTAGCCATTGAGCCACCATTAACTTGCAGGTTCAGTTGGCAGTTAGGAAGGTAAATGCAATGTTAGCATTCATTTCAAGACAGCTAGAATATAAGAGCAGGGATGTACTGCTGAGGCTTTGTAAGGCTCTGTCAGACTGCATTTGGACCATATTGTGAGCAGTTTTAGGCCCCGTATCTAAGGAAGGAAGTGCTGGCCTTGGACACTGTCCAGACGCGATTTACAAGAATGATCCCATGTATAAAGTATTTGCTGTTGAGAACTCTGCGTCTGTACTCGATGGAGTTTAGAAGGAAGAGGGGGCATATGATTGAAACTTACAGGATACTGAGAGGCCTGGATAGAGTGGACGTGGAGAAGATGTTTCCACTAGTATGAGTGACTAGGACTTGAGGGTACAGCCTCAGAGTGAAGGGACGACCCTTTAGAACTGAGATGAGGAGGAATTTCTTCAGCTAGAGGGTGGTGAATCTGTGGAAATCATTGCTGCAGAAAGCTGTGGAGGCCAAGAGACAAGAGGACGGCAGATGCTGAAAGCCAGAGTCTATAGGTGTGAGGCTGGAAAAGCACAGCAGGTCACACAGCGTTCCAGGAGCAGGTAAATGAATGTTTTGGGCTAAAACCCTTCTTCAGGACGTCAGCCGAAATGTTGACTTAACTGCTCCTGGGATGCTGTCTGACCTGTTGTGCTTTTCCAGCCTCACACCTTTAAGGCTATGAAGGCTAAGTCATTGACTGTATCTAAGACAGAGATAGATAGGTTTTTGATTAGTAAGAGAATCAAGGGACATGGCAAAAAGGCAGGAGAATGGGATTAAGATACATCTTAGCCATGAATGAATGGTGGATCAGACCTCAATGATTCGGCTCCAATATCTTATGGTCTTATTCAGCTACTTGAGGCTGCTTCACCATTTGATACTATAAAGACGGATTTTGGACCTCAACTCTGCTTCCTCAGCTGTGATTTCCAAAAATCAATTGATCCCAGCTTTGAATGTACTCACGAAACAGCACACTTGACTGTCTGGAGTGAAAACTTCCCAAAACCGCAACCCTCTGAAGTGCATTGCCAACACTTCAAAACTACTTCTCGGCCGTAATGCAATTTGGGAAATCCGGAGCTCGGGAAAGGTGCTGCACGAACAATAATGAGACAAATGGCCATTATTTATAACACAATGGGACAAAGGTCCTTCACTGGCCTAGAGCTGACATCTTTGTCGAGGCAGCAGGTGTTTTTTCCCCAAACAGCACACAAGGTGGGAATTTTTAATGGGAAAAAACCCCAGGACGTGAGGTGAGTGGACAACTCCCAGAGGATTCAAAATAATAGAAATTCAGAGGCAGCAAATCCTGCATTGCAGCTGCGAGAGGTGCTTGGTCAATCAAGCTTTTCAGTACAGTCATTAACGAAACAATAATGGAAACGGAAACAGGAAAGTTCACGTTGGGTGATACTTCCTCAGACAGGAATTACTTCACAATGGGTTGTGCATGTGCGTGCGCATAGAGGTGTGTGTAGCATTATGTGTGCGTGCATGCATGTGTGCACGTATATATGTGTATGTGTGTGTGTGTGTGTGTGTGTGTGCGCGTGTGAGAATGTGTGTGTGAGAGAGTATGCGTGAGAGAATGTGTGCGAGACTGGGAATGCGTGAGTGTGTGGGTGTG
>JAHRHZ010000071.1:23368169-23381080 GCA_024137785.1 Ginglymostoma cirratum
GAATGCGTGAGTGTGTGGGTGTGGATGTGTGTGAGAGAGTATGTGTGTGTGACAGAGACTGTGTGTGCACGTGTTTGTGTGCACATATGTGTGTGTGTGTGTGAGTGTGTGAGAGTGTGAGCGTGTGTGAGTGTGAGAGCATGAGCACGTGTGTGTATGTGCGTGTGTAAGAGTTTGAATGTGTGCTTTTGATCAGCACATATACTTCTGTCAGTACCCAGTGAGAAAACTGTGCGATTGTTCATTTTGTTGTGGTGGCTGAATACTTTTCACTGAAACTCCCTAGATGTAGAGGACAGTAACGCATCCATTCATGCATTCATTCAGTGGTTTGGTGCAATGGAGTGGCTTGCCCAGCTATTTCCAGTGGACAGAACAGAGTGACCCATGTGCTGTGAGGTCTGGAGAGATGTGTTAGCCGGACTGGGTCCGAGCAGCAGGTTGTAACCCAATAATCAACGAGAACTCTAAGATCACAGTTACTGCATATGAACCAGGAGCAGGACTAGGCCATTCAGCCCCTCAGGCCTGCTCTGCCATTCTGTCAGATCATAGGCTGATCTGATTGTGGCCTTAACTCCACTTTCCAGCCTGTTCCCAATACTCCTTGAACACTTATATGTGCGGCCTTTATTTTGTTCTCTTATGGGATGAGAGTGTCACTGGCCAGGCCAGCATTTACTGCCCATCCTTGAATCCTGCAGTTAGAGTCAACCACATTGCTAAGGGTTTGGGGTCACACGTAGGTCAGACTGGGTAAGGATTTCCTTCCCTAAAGGACATTAATGAAGCAGATGTGTTTTTCCAACACCGACAAGTGTTTATCATTAGACTCTTAATTCCAGATTTTTAAATTAATTTTGCGACTACCTGGACTGCAATGGTCCAAGAAGGCAGCTCACCAACACCTTCTCAAGGGCAATTATTGAGGGGAAATAAATGCTGACCCAGCCAGTGCCACCCATATCCTGTGACTGTGTATAAGAAAAGCACACCGAGTCAAAGGCGAGTCACTCAAGTTTCACCAGATCATAGGGCTGCTCTCTCATCAGAACGGTTTAATCTGAGGGTCGCCACACCTCAGGTGAGGGGAGAGATTGCAAAAGGAGAGTCCTCATTCAGTGCACAGTGTTGGAGTTGCTCTGCATTGCAAGGCAGCCATCTGACCCCAGTTGATATCCTCTAACTAGCCTGTTCAGCAATGTTACGACACACCCTTTGGATTAGGTGGGCTCTGGAGCCCAGACCAGCTAGGTCAGAGGCAGGGACATTACCACAGCACCACAAGAGCTCCCATGCTGAATATGCCAACTAGGACATGGGTAACTGAAGCCTTCCATAGAGGGTCCGTGCTTGCTAACGTTCCGAAGTCTACAACAAAGTTACTCTTTCCGATTCTGGAACAATGTAAAAACTGAGTTGCTCAGGAAGGGAAACTATGGGCCAGAAGGCAATCCGGTCAGAAAGGTTGCAAATAATTTCGAAGTTATGAAAAGAAGCAGGACACCTCTCAGCCAGAAGTGAGCTTACAAAGTCAAAACCACATGAAGAATGGCTCTGATGATGCGATATCTGAAGACAAAGAGTTCACTCAGTCGAGTAAGATTCTGCTCCTGTGCTCTTTGGAAACCGGGGAACGCTGCATTATTAATGACCCTGCAACAACTCAGCACTTCTGATTGGCGGCCTCAGAACAAGGGGCTCATTTCTGAATGAGACTCAATAAAGAAACATAGGGCAAGTTTTATGTAGCTTTCTGCATCGATAATAAAAAAAGCAGACTTTCACAGTTTCCCCTACACTGCTGTGTCGAGCTCTTTCTCAGTGACACCCATTAGGGGCAGAATCAAAGAAGCGAGGGCAAAAAAGAATTGAGAAAGAGTTGGGAGGGTGGGATGCAAGAGAATAAACAAGCTGACAGCAAGGAGTTAAAGCAGGAGGTAGTGGCTATTGCATTAAGTGAATATTGTTGGTCCATGACAGATGCCAGGCAGTCAATTGGATGTAGAATAACAGATATCTGAAAGTGCATTTATAGAATCCCCTATGCTGTGGAAAGAGGCCACTCAGCCCATTAAGTCCGCATTGACCCGCTCGAGAGCATCCCACCCAAAGCCACCTCCCTATAACCCTGTACTTCCCATGGCTAACCCACCTCGCCTGCGCATCCCTGGATACTATGGGCAATTTAGCTTGGCCAATCTACCCTAACCTGCACTTCTTTAGACTGTGGGAAGAAACTCACATAGACATGGGGAGAATGTCTGTGTGGAGTTTGCACAGTCATTGCTGGAATCAAACCTGGGTCCCTGGGTCTGTACGGTAGCAAGTACTAACCACTGAGCCACCATGCCAGTCAATACCTTGAAATGTTAATTCTGTTTCTCTGTTACATCCTGTCTCTGGCATCCACAGAACTTTGCCTTTGTGGCTGTGGAACTGGTCTAGGCAAACCAACAGGCAGCTGGTTTGAGGCTGAGAGTGAAATCATAAGGCCAGAAAGAATTGGAGCAGAAGTAGGCCATTCAGCCCATTAAGTCTGCTCTGCCAATCAATGAGATCATGGCTGATCTGATAATCCTCAACTCTACTTTCCTGCCTTTCCACAGAAACATCCACTGAAGACTATCTCTCCAGATTGATTTGTTGACATTTTGTGATATTTGCATGCCTGCCACAGTACATACTGAAGCCCGAGAGATTACGCATCATCAGCAAAGGAGTGATATATTGTAAAACATTAGATTTTTAACGTACAAGGGGATCCTCATTATCAACCTACAAATCCAGACCATGACGTCCAGGAAAAAAACAATTCATTGCAGTCATTTTATTAGCTTCACCGCATGGAATGCTTCTCAAAAGACATAATGATCCAAAAAATGACTGCAAGGTTAGAGATATAACTACCTGAAGGCATTAAGCTAAATCAAAACACAATTCGATGTCCAACATGAAAAGCATTCACATTTTTCTAAGCAAGAAAACTGCACACTTTCAACAGCTTGTAGTTAATACATAGGATTCTTTGCCAATTTCTAGCTCCCAGCATATATCTCATTTCTGTCATTTCACTTTAAAACACAGGTACAAAAAAGAAGGCTTTCAACTGACAGAGTAGCAACTGCAAACTGCTCTCAGACATTATTAGCTGAAAGCCCAGCGTGATTCCAAGCGTGTGCTTATACCATAACACTGTGGAATGATTTATACCAAATGCAGCACAACCTTTGGCCAGGATCACAATCGGAGTTTGGGCTTAAAGAAGTGAGGAGTAGAGACATCCAACAATATTGTTGGAGACAGAGTTCCAGGATTTTGATGCAAAGACAGTGGAGGAACGACAATATATTTCCCAGTTAGGATGGTGTGTTGCTTAGAGGGGAATTTGCAAGTGATAGTTTTCCCATGTGTCTGCAATTTCTTCTCAATGGTTAAGGGTCACAGGTTTGGAAGGTGTTGTTGAAGGAGCTGCTGTCTCGATGGTACGCACTGCATCTACTGAGCATCAGTGGTGGACAGAGTCAATGCTGAAGGTGGTGGATGTGGTGCCAATCAGTTGGGCTGCTTTGTCCTGGATGGTGTCAAGCTTCTTGTGTTGTTGGAGCTGCACCCATCCAGGCAAGTGGGGAGTATCCCATCACACTCCTGACTCGTGCCTTGGAGATGCTGGACAGGTTTTGGGGAGTCAGGAGGTGAGTTACATGCTGCATAGTCTGTGATCTGCTCTTGTAGCCACAGTATTTATATAGGAGCATAGGAACAGGAGTAGGCCATTCAGCGCCTAGAGCCGGCTCCCAGCATTCCATACGATCATGGCTGATCTGAGGCTTAACTCCATATGCCTGCCTTGGGCCCATATCCCTTGATACTTTTACCTGATAATTTGTCTATCTCAGATTTGAATTTAACAACTGAATTAGCATCGATTGCCGTTTAAGGAAAAGAGTTCCAAATCTCTTTTTGTGCAGATGTGCTTTCTATCATTTCTCCTGAATGTCCTGGTCCTAATTCTTAGACTCTGCCCCCTGATTATAGAATCTTCATCCAATGGAAATAGTCTTTCCCTGTTAATATCTTGACAACTTTGATTAGATCACCTCTTAAGCTTCTAAATTCTAGAGCATAAAAGCCTAAATTGTCTAATTTTGCCTCATAACTTAACCCCTGAAGTCCAGGTGTCTTCCTGGTATACTTACGTTAAATTCCCTTCTAAGTCTCAACATCGTTTCTAAGGTGTGGTGCCCACATCTTCTCACAGTACTCTAAGTGGGGCATCCCTAGGTTTTTGTATTGCTGCAGCATAATGTCTGCACCCCTATACCCCAGCCCTTTAGATATGAAGGTTAGCATTCTAATAACCTTCTGGACTATTTTCTGCACCTGTTTGTGGCACTTTAAAGAGCTACTTGAACCCCTAAATCTCGTTGGAAATCCACTGTATTTAACCTTGTGTCTTCTAAAAAGAAATTCTGATCTCTATCCTTTTTCAATCTGAAGTGGCAACCTCACGCTTGCTCATATTAAAATCCATATGCCACAGCTTTCAACAAATCAATCAATATCCTGTTGTAATTTTATTTTTTCACAGAATCCCTACAGTGTGGAAACAGGCCCTTTGGCCCAACAAGTCCACACCGAACCTCAGAGCATCCCACCCAGACCCACCCCGCCCAACAACCCACCTAACCTACACTGCCCTGAACACTACGGGCAATTTAGCATGGCCAATCCACCTAACCTGCACATCTTTGGACTGTGGGAGGAAACCGGAGCACCCGGAGGAAACCCACACAGACACAGGGAGAATGTGCAAACTCCATCTTGTCTGGAGTGCAATGTGCAAACTTTTATGTTGTCATCAAAGCTGTCTACAATGCTCCCCAATTTTATGTCGTCAGCAAATTTGGATATTTGACTTATTATGCCATTATCCAGGTGGTTAATGACATTGTGAATAATTGAGGCTCCAAGACAAATCCCTGCAGGACACCACCAGTCACATTCTGCCAATTTGAGTACTTACTCATTATTCCAACTCTGTTTCATGCCATTCAACCAATTCCCATCTATGCCAGTAATTTGTCAATTCTGTGAGCTTCCATCTTAGCTAATAATCCCTTGTGTGGGACTTTGTTGAAAACCTTCTGGAAGTCCGTATAAAGAGCCCCAATCCATTTACTGCCGTCGACCACCTTTGTCACCTCTTCAAAAAACTCTTGAGGTTTGTCAGGCATGACCTACTCTTCATGAATTCATGCTGAACCTTCCTGACTAACTGAAATTTTTCAAGGTGATCAGTTACCCTGTCCTTGACTACAGATTCCAACAATTTCCCTGCCACAGACGCTGGGCTAACTGGTCTGCAATTCCCTTCTTCCCCTCCATCATGCTTCTTAAAGAGTGGAGTTATATGAACAAAGTTCCAATCCAGAGGTACAACTCCTGAATCCACGGAACGCTGAAAGATTATGATTAGGGCATTAGCAATGTGCTCTCCTACCTCCTTTAATTCCCATGGATGGAAAACATCAGGTCCTGGGGTTTTGTCATTCTGCAGTTCCATTAATTTCCCCATTACTGATGATTTACTTAAACTAATTTTATTTGGACCCGAATCCTCTGTTAACTTCTTCGGGACTTGTGGCAAGCAGTCCTCCTTTTCTGCTGTGAATACTGAACCAAAACAATCATTCAACATGATGCCATTTCCCCGTGGTCATTGACAATATGCTCACTCTCAGCCTTCAGTGAGCTAATAGTCCTCTTAACCAGCTGCTTTTCCTTTTATGTAACTATAAAATGTCTTTTTATTGTCTTTTATGTCCCTTGCAAGTTTCCTTTCATAATCTGTTTAGTTGCTCTTATAAGCTGGTTTGTGGCCCATTGTTCGTATTTGTCCCATTCTGTGGGATCTGTACTGTTCTTTGCATTTTTCCAAGCCTGTTCTTTTAATGTTATGCTGTCTCATACCTCCTTAGAGTTCCATGGCTGTACTTTTTGTGAGATGAAGCTTTTCCTCCTCATGGGTACAAACTGCTTCTGAATAGCATTAAACATTTCTTTGAACAACCCTCCACTGTTCCTCAGTTGTTTTACCTATTAGCAGAGCTTCCCCAGTCTGAGAGTCAGTTTCAGTTTCTGGTTCAATAGATACACCCTGGATATTGTTCGTGTTTGGATTCAGTGATTGTAACGCTGCTGTATATCAAGGTGAGAGAGCTAATTTCTCTTTTGTTGGAGATGGTCACTGCCTGAATGTGAAGTGAATGTTACTTGCCAAAACATCATTCTGAAACAACTAACAATGAGACAGATGCAAAACTTCCAGTCTCAAGTCGCTGCTTTTCAGTCTATAATGAACAGCGTGACCTCTTAAAGCTAATCATTAGCATCTCTATAAACAGCTAACAGCAGTTTACAACTCATCTGAAAGCCTGCATAGCCAAACAGAAAGGAATTCTCATTCTGTCCAAAACAACCTTCCAATGGTGTGAGGTGAATGAAACAGTAGCAATTCAATGTCAGAAAATTGCACAGTCTACAAGTCGTAGAGTCATACAGCACAGAACCAGATCCTTCACTCCAAACCAGTCCGAGCTAAACATAATCCCAAACTAAACTCATCCCACCTACCTGCTCCTGGCCCATATCCCTCCAAACCTTTCCTATTCATGTACCTATCCAAATATCTTTTAAATGTTGTAATTGTGCCAACATCCACCATTTCCTCAGGAAGTTCATTCCACACGTGAACCACCCCCTGTGTAAAAAAATTGTCCCTGATGTCGTTTTTAAATCTCTCTCCTCTCACCTTAGTTTTGAAATCCCACACTTTAGGGAAAAGATGCCAACCACTAACCCAAACAGTACCCCTCATGATTTTATAAACTCCTATGAGATCGCCTTTCAAACTCCTCAATCAAGATGGTCTGAGATCTGGAGTTACTGTTATAAGATTTTCACGAGTTGTGATTTGGTGTTGGCTGCACCCCTGCTCTGTGAAGTACTGACAGCTTGTCCAGAATAATATGAAACATGCCTCACCTCTCAAAGCTGATTAGATCGGATTTATGATGGAGTATTCTATCCCAGGTTTCCCCCCACTTCCTTTCTTTCCCAGGATCTGGCTGAAACACTCTTTCCTTATTTAATAATTCCTTGTGGAACATCTTTCCCTCACTCTCTAGTCTTCTTGTTGTGAGATTCCCACACAACCCTCAGGAACATGCCCAGGACCCAATATTAATCAGATGCTGACTTTAATTAGATAGCCATGCAAATGTCTATCAGATCCTCAAATGATCCTAGGGTTACTGGTAATCCTGTATGGTTGCCTCGCAGCCAAAAATGTTGAAAAAGTGTGATCTGAACATCATGTTCGGTGTAAGCTCCAACCCTACATTGCTGTGTAAAAGTAGGGTCACCATAGTTTTACCAGACCACATTAGAGAGAGAGATAACTGGTGTGGTCATTTAACCTAAGGGTCACCAAGCCTCAGGCAGTGCCCCACGGGAAGAGATTTACATGCTAGCAACACATTTGTGAACATATTTTCAGAAAAGAACAAGGGAGTGTTGTCTGGTACCTAAGACAATATTTATCCTTTCACCCAGACTATTTAAAGAAAAAATAAATCATACACAGCCCATTGTTTGTGGGATCTTGCTTTACACAGATTGGCTGCTGCTTTTTCAACATTATTTAAACTGCAAAATGCCAAAAATAGTTTGAGTGCAAACCACTTTGGGATGTGATGAGTGAAAAAAAATGACAATATTCCTGGAAGAACCAATGAGTATTTACAAAGAGTCCCTGGCAAGTGTGGCAGTTTTTACAAGGGATACCCAGGGAGTTTGTCAGCTTTTACAGGGGAAACCCCCCCTCCAGGAGTGTGTCATTATTTACAGGATACCATGTGGTGGGGGAGTGGGGGAGGGAATATATCAATAATTACAGGGGATCCTTGAAGAGTGTATGAATTTTGACCAAGACTTGATGGCCAAGTAAGGTGTGTACATACCACAACCATACAGTTTGATAATCAACCTGGAAATCCTTCCAACACAAGGAGCAGGGGTAAGAGTGAGAGAGATTCTTACTCAGCCACACGATGGGAAAACAAGTTGATGCCTCCACGAGCACCAGTCCCAGCTCTAAACTACAACATCCTGGGTGTTACCACTGACCAGAAATGAACTGGACTAACCATGTAAGACATTTGGCTCTAACAGCAGGACAGAAGCTAGGAATCCTACAGTAAGTAACTCACCTCCTGACTCCCCAAAGCCTGTCCACCATCTACAAGGCACAAGTCGGGAGTGTGATGGAATAGTCCCCACTTGCCTGGATGAGTGCAGCTCCAACAACACTCAAGAAGCTTGACACCATCCAGGACAAAGCAGCCCCTGCTTGACTGGCACCACATCCACAAGCATCCACTCTCTCCATCACGGACACTCAGTAGCAGCAGTGCGTATCATCTACAAGATTCACTGCAGAAATTCACCAAAGATCCGTAGCATTTTCCAAAGCCGCGACCACTTCCATCTGGAAGGACAAGGACAGGAGATACATGGGAACACCACCCCTTGCAAGTTCCCTCCAAGATGCTCACGATCCTGACTTGGAAATACATTGCTATTCCCTCAGTGTCTTCGGGTCAAAATCCTGGAATACCCTCCCCAACGATATTGTGGGTCTACCTACACAAATGGACTGCAGCAGTTCTAGAAGGCAGCTCATCTGGCCTTCTCAAGGTAATTGTGGATGGGCAATAAATGCTGGTCCAGCCAGCGACAACCACATTCTATGAACGAATAAAGAAGAGGACAATGTGCACGTACTTGTGAACGTTGCCACAGTAACATGACTCCAAGCTGAACTGTAACCCACCACCACAATCTTATACTTTTGGCCTCTAGTTTGGACTTGCCCACAAGTGGAAACATCTTCCATTCATCTGCTCTGTCAAATTCCTCCATTATTTTAATGGTCCTTTTCATCTAGTTAGCCCTCAACCTTCTCTTTACAGGAATCACACTGTATTCTGTCTTCCCTTCGGGTGGGACTTGCTCTGTCCTCTGTTATTGTATCTAGCAGATCAAAGTGGAGTACAACATTCTGAGAACAAGGATTGGAACCAGGTTAAGGTTCACTGGAAGAGGGCTTTTATTGGCAGAGACGGAGACACAACAGCGAGGCGAGGACTGTTTTTAATCATGTACTTGTGATTGTGTCAGTTAAAGCTTCCTCTGATTTATGCACTTTGGTTACAACCGTAAAGAATGTCTGGAGAGTTTTATGCTTTCAATAATCTCTTGCCTTTCTGAAGACTGCATCCCGGTTCCCAAAGCAAGCACAAACAGATTTATCGAATCGATATTGTTGAGTAGATTTTCCTTTTCTAACGGATGACTGAAGGATCTTTGTAGTGAGTCTGTTGTGATGTGAAGGAATATCTTTGGAGGGTGGCAGTTTTGGTCTCATTAGCAACTGTGCAAAGTGTCAGATCCAACCTCCCCTGCTCTCCTGCCCACCCTGCCAATAAAAAAGTAAACTACTGCCCCAGCGATTACTCCGGGCAGCTTTTCTATTGCTTCAGAAACTGCAGATGGCCAAAGCCAGGCTCCCCAGGGCCCTTTCACCTGCTCAATCGAGGCAACAGCCTTGAACCTGACAGAAACGGAATGAATCATTTCAACGAAGTGACATCCTGAAATTCTCCCTGACATTGATGTAACAAGTACCGATTGTAACGCTGGCTCCCCAGTGATTCAGCCCAAAGCACTGAGCCACTACCCAGGTGGCTTCTGGTTGCCAATGTTCCTGGATTGGTCTTGGAAGCTTCAGGGATGGGAAATCTGATTAGCTGACACCGCTGAGTGCCTGGGCGAAGGATGATCAACACCGCCATCGCTTTCATTCATAATTTCTTTCAACACTTTCCATTTGTCTGGATTATTGAAGTGAAGGTTGGATCAGGGGCTGGGTGATGGAGGTATGGTGAAACTCCAGGAAAACGAGTTGGCAGTGCGAAGCGTGACACCTTGGTGAATCTCCAGCAAAAATCAGCTCTCATGAGTGTCTAAGTCAAACCAAGCTGTGACCAGGTACAAGCACAATGCAAACAAACATTTGTAAGGCCCCTCACACACCAATCTATCACCGGAAGCTGTAGAAAAGAAGCTGATATTACCACAGCCTGCTGTCACTGACAGTGTCCTGGAGGCCCTCAGTGTGTCGAGCTGCAGCCCTCCTTGTTCTCCCTCTACTCCTCATCACTGCCACTTATCACAAAAACCGCTGTAAAGATAAAGTTCGATGCACTTACCTGTAAAAGAAAAGAAAAAGGATGATTATTAAACGAAATGCATTACTCACAGCACTACCATTTAATTGCTTCAGTCCTGCGCATCAACAATTCACTCATAAATTATTTGTGGTGTCACTTTAAAGGAAGGGAAGTCACGAGGAGCCTTTGTGGTGCAGTAGTAGCGTCCCTACCTCTGGAACCAAGATCAAGTCCCACCTACCCCAGAGTATGTCTTAACAGTTTATTAAAAATTTAACTACAGCATGTGTAACCATCTCAGCGACAGTCCCAAGGCAGCCTGTGAATATCCTTCAGCCAACCTGTGCACAGAAGGATCCCCCAAACAGGAGAGAGATAAACGGGGTGCAGAGCTGGATGAACACAGCAGGTCAAGCAGCATCAGAGGAGCAGGAAAGCTGACATTTTGGGCCTAGACCCTTCTTAGGCCTGAAACGTCAGCTTTCCTGCTCCTCTGATGCTGCTTGGCCTGCTGTGTTCATCCAGCTCTACACCTTGTTATCTCAGATTCTCCAGCATCAGCAGTTCCTACTATCTCTGAGAGATAAACACCCTGTTTTATGCATGTTGTTCAGGCAATATATATTTGCTGGGATACTGGGAGAACGCCAAGTCTCACGAAGTAGGGTGAGCGAGTCTCAAGTGTCCGCACAAGAGCTCAGGAGGGGGAACGACCAGCAATGCTTCCCAAACCTGATCCCATTTTAACACTTACCCCCACGTGACCTCCCCTTCCCTAGAGTGAGAACCTGGGGAATGGAGAGTCGCTGAGTGGGACAGGGTGGTGGATGGATAATGGGGGCGGGGGGGCGGCGGCGTCGGGAGCTCCTTTGTTCAGCAGCAGTGGACATGAGGTGGGTTGCAGTGGTTGAGGGAGAGGAGCGTGAATCCAAATTTAGCGGCAAGTATTTAAAAGCCAGGGCTTTCAAAGAAAAAGCCCACTAACTTTTCACCAGCTTCATTTTTTTTTGCTGCAACAATTAAGCCTCAATGTTCTGTCCTTCAGGCCTTCTCCCACCCTCCGAAAACTGTGAGGTCTTAGCAAATACCTGCTGACACCACGGAACATGTGCAGTGATATCCCTCATTAAAATAGGAACAAATATTCACCAGAAATAATGAATGATGCAATTTTAATGAAACAGTATGTTGGGTAACAGAAATAAACTGTGGGAAAAAAGTAGAACATTAATTTTAATTTTGAAAAACCCGGCCTGATAGTACACTCACATACAGTCAGCTACTATCATCAGTTCTGAGGAAGGGTCAACAGACCCGAAACGTTAACTCTGATTTCTCTCCTCACATGCTGCCAGGCCTGCTGAGCTTTTCCAGCAACTTCTGTTTTTGTTTCTGATTTACAGCATCCGCAGTTCTTTCGGTTTGTACGATGATCGGTGTGTTAGTGTTAGTAAACAGATGTGTTTAGTTTTAAAGACAACCAGCTGCACCCAGTCTGATCTACACAGCAGATGTTGTTATGATCCCAAAGTTGGGTAAGTCCTGATAAATAGAGACATACAGACATGTCCAAGAGCTCCGACACCGAAACTTTGAATCATGACTTGAACCTATTTCACACAACATACGAAACAGGATTCAACAGGAACTTTCAAACAGGAATTAATTGGATAGGTACTCGACAGGGAAGGAGCTGGGCTCTAGGGCTAATTGGAGAGCTCTGTCAGAAAGTCAAGCAGTCACAATAGGCTGATTGGCCTCTTTCTGTGCTGTGTAATTCTGTGATAAACTTCTAGCTCTGCCTATCGTTTAAATCCACAAGTAAACCAGTTCATGCACGTACACTCAAGATACAAAGAGGAACATGATCATTTTCCTTTGTTAAGTGCTGAATGCCCAGCATTTAAGCATGAGTTATTACTGAGGTCGGAGCAGGGTGATCCATAAGGAGCATAAAGCAATGAATCACAGCTCAGGTCATTGCTGGCTTCTATTGATCAGGCTGCTGTAACATTTACATAAGTGATTTGTGCTAACAGTTGGAATAGGCCTAGTTTAGGTAATTACATCCATTAGCCGACCTTTTTATTCTGCTCAGCTTCAGGGAGAAAATAATTTTCAACGCTTGAAGAGCCCAGGTGGGATCCATTTGAGAAGCAGGAACTGTTGCTCAACAACGTACATAGCACCAGATTACAGGCAGACAAACAGCCACCCAGATACACAGTTTCTGTTGGAGCAAATTACTGCAGATGATGGCATCTGCACTGAAAACAACAAAATGCTGGTGATCACAGCAGGTCAGGCAGCATCCATGGCGAGAAAGCAAGCTAACGTTGAACCTAGATGACTCTTCATCAGAGCATTGTCCCACACTAATACACAGTCCACTCAGTATACACTCGGTGTCCCACACTAACACACAGCCCCCCTGCGTATACCCTCGGTGTCCCACACTAACACACAGCCCCCCTGCGTATACCCTCAGTGTCCCACACTAACACACAGCCCCCCTGCGTATACCCTCGGTGTCCCACACTAACACACAGCCCCCCTGCGTATACCCTCAGTGTCCCACACTAACACACAGCCCCCCTGCGTATACCCTCGGTGTCC
>JAHRHZ010000071.1:23386225-23418794 GCA_024137785.1 Ginglymostoma cirratum
GAAATGGGGGAGGGTCTAGGCCCGAAACATCAAGCTTTCCTGCTCCTCTGATGCTGCTTGGCCTGCTGTGTTCATCCAGCTCTACACCTTGTTATCTCGGATTCTCCAGCATCTGCAGTACCTTTTATCACGGAATAGTTAGATGGCTGTTTTTGACTGGTACGCATTTGATGGGCTGAAGGGTATTTTTCTGTGCCGTAGATGATTAGGACTCTATGGCCTTCGTGCCGATAATGTGCCTTGATGATGATATTTAAAGGAAGAAGTCACATGCAGCTGCCATTTTGGTCTTTCTGCACAGTTAGTGACAGCAACTGATCATATTTAAACATTTACAAGGAATCTTGAGGCAATGCTTCCTTTTAAAAACGTCACCTCTTGTTCACTAATGGCTCTGTCCATGGACTTGGCTGATTTGATAGCGCCATAATAAATGTGCCGATGCAAGATATAGTGACCCCCATAAAAGCTGCAGTGATAGTGTCAGAACCAGACATCTCATGTGGATCACACAACACATCAAATGCCTATCTGCCACTGCTCGCTCACTCCCTGGCCATTGGCAGAAAGGTTGAGGGATAAGGAATTACAAATCGTTCTGGCCGTCCAGGGACAGCGTGCTCACATTCTTACCAGACAGTCATGTGATCAAGGCCCTCACCAGATTCGTGGGTCTGGTACGTTACCAGAGGGAGTACACATTCTGAAGGAACAGCTCCATGGTTTATTCCATGTCAACACCCAGCCTCTCTAGATCTTCTGACTAACAATCTTCTTTCAACTAAACCAGACTAACTCATCGTTCATTCTATTCTGGGAACTTACTGTGAGACCAAACAACACAGCTTCAAAACTCTGATCCTCATGATGGAATTCCTCGAGGGGCCTTATCCCTCTCTATCTCTGGAGCCTAAGTGATCCTGCCACCTCTGAGATTTTTTTCTCCTTCCTCACCATCAGTGGTGTTCCTTCATCCCCATCACCACACACTCTATAATTCTCTTCCCTTGAATTGATCAAGATCCACTCATACTGGCATCTTTTTCCACTGAGTTTTCATATTATTCTTCGCACCTCTTTGAAGTGCTTTTGGACTTATGTTAACATTAAAGGCACTATATAAATCTAAGCAGACACACAGTGAAATCTGTGGGATGTGAGCTGGATGGTAAGTAACCAGGCGCCTAATGCATTTCCCCATGTAGAAGAGATGAATAGTTCATTCAACTTCTTTAAACAAAACTTGAAAACGGGACAGAAATGTTCAGTTTATGTAAAACATTTGAGAACACACTGTGCTCCTACATCCGAATGAGTATTTATTAAATTCCAGCACCAAGGAAGACCTCTCCCTGGGTAAAATACAAGGTCCAATCAAGTCAAGCCTCAGGGTGAGCTTTCTATAGTCATGAAAACTCCAGTTTAAATCTGCAAACTATTCTGCATTTAGACACTTAATCATTTTCCCAGAAATTCCATAACTCAATCTCTGCAACATACAATGAGAAAATTTACAAATACAAGCTCCTTTTTTTCAGAAGTCTAAATAATAAAGTAATTCCCCTCAAACATTCAACTATTATCTAATATTGCTGAAAATTCTAGTGACGTCTTCCATCTTGCACTCATCAGGACAACATGTAAGAAATGCCAATTTAGGGGGAAGATCCTGGAGAAATGCATTGACTAATGAAATTTAACCTGCCCGATTTTAAACTTTAAGCGAAGCTTGGTTATTAACTGTCAATCACCATTAATTGATGCACTCTTCATGGCAAGACCTCTACTAATTAGAGTCCATATGCCAACCAACAACCATGCTTCTATTATACAGTACAGATATTACTTCTCCCCTTAAATTGGTATTTTTTCTCACTGCCCTGACGAGCACAAGCGAAAAAAGCTTAGGCAGAAGTAGAAACTGAGAGAACCGTGGATGCTGTAAATCAGAAACAATAAACAGAAATTGCTGGAAAAATTCAGCAGCTCGGGCAGCATCTGTGGCGAGAAATCACAATTAACGTTTCAGGTCGAGTGGCCTTTCCTCAGGTTCTGAACCAGAAACATTATCTCAGATTTCTCTCCACAGGTGCCGCAAGACCTGCCGAGATTTTCCAGCAGCTTCTGATTTCATTAGACTAAAGTAGTTTGTTTTTCAGAAATAGTTCTTCTTTTACTGCTGAACGACTACTTTAACCAACACTTATCACTTAAATAACACTGCAAATAAAGAACCATCTGACTGAAGGGGTATCGCATTGTAGGAGTTGGCTGGGCACAAATTGGCTGACACTTTCCTACGCACTTCTGTTGGATGCAAAATGCTTTGGGAAATCCCAAGGTTGTGAAAGTTGCTGCATAAATGCACATTAGTTCTTTGCTTTTCTGTAGGCCAAATGTAACCTGAGCAAAAAATGAATGGATTCTATTCTTCTTAAGCCTACAAGCAACATTCTGGCTTGGAGAGGAAACAGAATGATTTGACACACCTGTAATTGGATCATTAAAGGATTTATTCAGCACTGACGGGCATAAATGATCTTTGCTTTGCTGTTGCGTGCTCAGTGACTGCTCCAACACAAGTTAATTCGACATTCCCACCCGCAGTCAGAATGCAGCTTAAACAGTTCTGTCAAAAGGAAAGCTATTTCTCAGAAGCCACTATGCAGACCTGAGGCAGCAGCTTTCACTCACTTCTGATGGTGGTGATGTGGTAATGCCAGTTAATAATACAGAGTTCCAAAGTTGACATGGGTTCAAATCCCACCCCATGATGGCTAGTCACTCCTGGTGGGTTCATTCCTAGGTGCTAAATCTGTCCTTTCATGATATAATTACAGATGCGTCACATATCCTTCCTCTCACGGAGCTGGAGATCCACAACACAGTAAAAGGCCCTTCAGCCCATCGTGTACACACCAGTGGAACAAGAACCACTGAACATAGAGTCACAGAGATGTACAGCATGGAAACAGACCCTTCAGTCCAACTCATCCATGCTGACCAGGTACCTATATAAATCTAGTCCCATTTGTCTCCTATCCCTCTGAACCCTTCCCACTCATATACCCATCCAAATGCCTTTTAAATGTTGTATTTGTACCAGCCTCCACCACTTCCTCTGGCAGCTTATTCCATACACACACCATCGCCTGTGTGAAAAAAATTGGCCCTCAGGTCCCTCTTATATCATTCCCCTCACACCTTAAACCTATGCCCTCTGGTTTTGGACAGCCCCACGCTGAGGTAAAGACCTTGGCTATTCACCCTATCCACGCCCCTCATGATTTTATAAACCTCAATAAGGTCACCTCTCAGCCTCCAATGCTCCAGGAAAAATAGCTCCAGTATATTCAGGCTCTCCCTATGGTTCAAACCCTCCAAACCTGGCAACATCCTTGTAAATCTTTTCTGAACTGTTTCAAGTCTCACAACGTCCTTCCTATAGCAGGGAGACCAGAATTGCACACAGTATTGCAAAAATGGCTTAACCAATGTCCTGTACAGCCAACTCCTACACTCAATGCACTGACCAATAACGGCAAGTCTACCGAACACCTTCTTCACTATCCTATCTCGCTGCGACTCCACTTTCAAGGAGCTATCAAGGTTTGCTTGTTCAGCAACACTTCCCAGGACATTAACATTAAGTATATAAGTCCTGTCCTGATTTGCCTTTCTGAACTGCAGCACCGGCATTTATCTAAATTAAACTCCATCTGCCATTCATCGACCCATTGGCCCATCTGATCAAAGATAAAGATAGTTCAATTAATAATTCCAGTAATTAGCCAGTCTTAGTAATGGTGGCCATGAAACTATCATTGACTGGTCACTAATGGGAAGGAAATCTACCTTCCATAACATCACAGAGTTTTCAGTAAGTCCCTGACCAATGTTTTCCCAACTTTTGAGCAAATTACTGCAGATGGTGAAAATAAAAAAGTGCTGGAAATCTCAGTAGGTCAGGCACCATCTGTGGACAGAAAGCAAGCTAACATTTCAAGTCTAGATGGCTCTTCTTCAGAGCTGACTTTCGTCATATGTTTCGATATGGGACTAGGGTGACTGGGAAAAATTGCAAATTAAGTTTTTTGGGAACATTTGCCACAGTTTAGTTCCTGAAAAAAAATCCTGTGCTGACGATTTTTTGATTAGTGCAGGAGGCAAAATTAGAAAAAGGACTGAACTCGCGTCCTGTCACCTTGTGGCTATTGTTCCCCCCTCCAGCCCCAGTAAAACTAAATAAAACTGGGCTCTAGTTCTAGGGAGAGTGAATATAGACAACATGAAATAAAACCAAGGGAACGCTGACTATTTAGGTACAGTTAGCAACTCATGAAACTCACCAGAGTAAACTTTCCAGTTTAATAATATTATTTAAAGTGTGGGAATGTCAGTAGACCAGAAACTCAGAGACCCAGATTAATGTTCTGGGGGGCCAGGATTCGAAACCCACCAGGGCAGAGGGCGATATTTGAATTCACTAAAAATCTGGAATTAAATACTCATGTCTCATGGTGACTATGTAGGCATTTTACATTATCTTGTTCACTAATGCTCTTTAGGGAAGGAAAACTGCCATCCTTACCCAGTCTGGCCTACACTTGACTCCGGACCTACGCCAATGAGGTAGATTCTCAAATGCCCTTTTGAAATGGGCAATCGAGACACTCTGTTTAAGTGTAATCAGAAATGGAAAACAAGTGTGGGTCTTGACAGTGAGATCTTTATCCCATGAGACTGAAAAACCAAATGGGCCTGTTTCATGTTTTTGAAAGCATTTAAATCAGTTAAGGAAGGGACGAGACCCAGATTTATGGGTCAGTGTGGTGGGCAATGATGTTGAGGATCTAAAAGAAACTATTAGGCCAACAGCATTTCAGTAGTGGTGTGGTAACCAAACATTGCAACAGAACAAGAACTTGAATCTATGCAGCGCCTTTTCGCATAGTAAATCATCGCAGCATGCTTCATAGGAGCGTCATTATAAATTATTTAACATTAAGCCATTTAAAGAGTTATCAGGACAAGTGATTAAAATCAGATAGGTGATATAAGGAGCATCTTAAAAGGAGGACAGAGGTAGAGAGATTAAGGGAGGGAATTCCAGAGCTTAGGGTCCAGGCGGCTGAAGGCACATCCCCCAATGGTTTGGTTGTGGAACACTCAAGTGACCTGAACTGGAGGAGCCCAGGGACCCTGGACAGCTGAAGGGCTGAAGGATAGGGAGGGGTCAGGCAAATAGGACGCAAAACAAAGCTGAGAACTTTTCAAAAAAAATATTGAGGCTTTGCTAGATCATCAGCCAATAAAGTTCAGCAATTGTAGGAGCGATGGGAGTCGGTGTATGTTAAGTGCCCAAGCATTTTCAATCAGAGTGGAGTCACAGAGTCACAGTGTAGTGACTGTAACAAGGTCAGCCAGGGGGACCTCACAGAATATGAGTTCCCTGATTGGGGCTGTTAACCTGGTCCATTCAGGGAGGACTGGCTAACATTTATAAACAGAAGAGTCTGTAATCATTGCCTTTGTCGGGTTTTGCTTGTTCCTGGTTCACTGGCCACTTGGGTGTTTTTCTGGTGGTGGAAACAAAAGAAGGAAAAAGGAGTGTCAGAGGTTCTGCTCACCCTCAGAGCTGGCTCTGAGGGAGCCGAACCAGTGTCAAATTCTATGTACGTGTAAATAAAGGGTGATGGGATAATGGTTTCTGTGGAGTTATTTCACTCAAAATTGTTAGGGGGAGGCGGCAGATGGAGGCCATTGGGCCCATTCTGCCTGCACTAGTTCTTTTCCCTACCTATTGTCAATCTCCTGCCCTTTCCCCAACACTGCTCACCGTTTCTATCCAAGTAACCATCCAGTGCCCTCTTGAATGCCTCTGTTGAACCTGCCTGCACCACATTTCCAGGCAACGCATTCCAGATTCTAACTTTCTCACTGTGTGGAACAAGTTTTTTTCTCACCTCACTCTTGGTTTGTTTGCACATCACATTAAATCTACACCGCTCTCGTTCCTGTTTCTTTTATGAATGGGAACAGCTTCTCCCTATCTACTCTATCCAGCCTGCTCATGGCTTTGAAAATCTCTATCAAATCTCCAGCCTGCTGTCATTTCTCCAAGGAAAACAATCCCATTCCCAATTTCAGCTGAGTTGTATTACTGAACACAACCTGGGGCAAATTTATACACCCAAGCAGGGTGGCTCAGTGGTTCGCCAGAGACCTGGGTTCAATTCCAGCCTTGGGTGACTGACTGTGTGGAGTTTGCACATTCTCTCTGTGTCAGTGTGGGGATTTTCTCCTACAGTCCAAAGATGTGCAGGCTAGGGTGGATTAGCCATGAGAAATGTAGGGTTACAGGAATGGGGTGGGTCTGGGTGAGATGCTCTTCAGAGGGTTGATGTGGGCTGAATGGCCTACTTCCACCCTGTAGGGATTCTATGAGTGCAGTGAGATAATGGTTTATAAATTGGTTCACACAGATGCTGCAATGGGAACATGCTAATGCATTAGTGACAAAAGGCTAACGCGTTAGGTCTGATCCCCTGAATCCCAGATGCTGCCTGAAATGAGTATTTCAGGCATTTTTCACTTTTTGTTCAGATTTCTAGCACATACCGTACCTTGCTTTTTAACAATTTTTACCCTACACAGCACCCTGGCACTCAAGGTCAGTAGCAAAGTTGTGGAGTATTAGCCCATCAAACTGATGTAGACATATTACTCCTGATGATAAATTCCTGTTCGAACGCCATTTGTCTACATGTAATTACATCATCCAGCCACAGGGGATGCTGATGTGCCTCCAATGAATGTCCCAGTTTCTTCGTCTGTTACTTAATCCCATTACCAAAATGATGCATACTACAAATAAATAATAAAATACAGAATAAAATACTTTAAATATTGACTGAACTGTATCTGTATGAAAAGACAAAACTTGTCCTCAATATCTGTTACATGTGATGCACTGGTGGAAATGGTAAACTGTCTCATTCCTAAAAGAAACTCGAATCTCGCTCTGAGATAGTAGGAACTGCCGATGCTGGAGTCAGAAAAGAAGGCTCCCAACCTGAAACGTCAACTTTCCTGCTCCTCTGTCGCTGCCTGGCCTGCTGTGTTCCTCCAGCTCCACACTGTGTTATCAAATCTCACTTTAGTATGCTGCTGAGGGAGTCCTACATTGTCAGAGATGCTGTCTTTCAGACAAGACACAAAAGCAAGGCCCTATCACCCCTTTCAGGTGGGCATAGAAGACCCTGCTGCACCATTTTCCAGAAACTTGTGGAAATTTCTCCCAGGTATCCCAGGCCGCTTGTCACTGGATGTCACTTGATGCAAGGATGGTATATGCTCAGGATCACAAATTTCTGCTGTGGGCAGTCATGTGATTGTACAGGTCAATTCTTCATCCATATGCTCTCTTAAAAGTAAGGTACACATACCATATGTGACCTGTGTGGTAGTGGGATCTGGACAGCAGATTGCTGTCCGTGCTTCGCTATCACTCTGACCCACCCACAAAGATGTAGCATGATGCAGATTGATGGAAGCGTGGTTGGTCACTTTCTGGAAGGGGCAATATTTATCCTTCAATCCACATACAACAAACAGATAACCTGATAAACAGCATACGGGTGTTTGTGGGAACCTGAATTTCCCTACACATCAAAAGTGCTGAGTCGCACTTTGTGCCACTCTCACATTGTGAAGGATGCTATAAAAATGCAGTTTCTTTTTCACTTCCTTATTCCCTTTGTAATTTTTAAAAATCTATTTAGAAGTTGCTTCCCTAAAAGGCATTAATGAACCAGTCAGGTTTGTCTTTTTCTACATTCATGGATGAGAGCATCTCTAGCTAGGTCAGCATTTATTGCCCACCCCTAATTGTCCAGAGGGCAGTTAAGAGTGCTGTGAGTCTGGAGTCACACGTAGGCCAGGCCAGGTAAGGATGGCAATTTCCCTCCCTAAATGATGTTAGTGAACCAGATGGGATTTTCCTAATAATGGATTCACAGTCATCATTGGACTCTTAATTTTTTTTTATTGATTTCAAATTCCATCATCTGCTGCGGCAGGATTTGAACCAGGTCCCTGGAACATTACCTGTGTCTCTGGATTAACATGGATACTGCTGGCTTAGCCTTTAGTTTCCGATTTCCTTCAATGGAATTCAAATTTCAATATCTGCCACAGCAGGATTGGAAGCCACACCCCCAGAATACCAGTCTGGGATGCTGGATTAGTTGTCTCGCGACAAGATCACTTATGACCACCTCCCCGTATTGTACTAGCCAGTGTGTGAAAATGTAATCCCTATTTGCATTCCTGCAAGCCCTGACTCTTAAGACTTATCTTTCACCCTGTTGCATATGGCTCTGGAAGGGTTAAAACTGAGGAGTGCCATTTGTACCACCCACTATGATGCTGTCATATGTGCTTGTGGGCAGGATCACCTAGGATCCTGGGGATGGTGATACCCAGCACATGATCCTCCTCATATGATCAACATTGTTGTAGAGGCTATCAATGTCACCTGTAAAAGGGAAGGTTAAGTTGTTGTAGTCCTATTGGACCACAGGCATGACCTCCCAGGAGAGAAAAATCGGGGGCACCATTTCTCAGGAGTCCTACATGGTAACCTCAGCTGGTGTAGGAATTGTACCCATGCTGTGGGTATCACTCAGCATTGTAAACTAGGTCTCCAGTCACCTGAGCTAACTGACTCCCTTTAGTTGCTCAAGTACAATAAACAACCTCTTCCATTTGCTGGTTCATTGCTCAGTGAGGTCCCCCGAGCAATGAGAGTCAACCTGTCTAGTTTAAAATTTAATCAAAACCTGGCAGTTAAATGTCAATCAGCTCTAATGGGTGCATTTTTCATGACTTTCCAGGCCATCAGCACTCTCCACTTATGCCGTATAAATATTGATTTCTCCCCTTAAATTGTTCTGATGAGTGTAAGATGAAAAACTTTGAACAAAATCTGTCTTTCTTCAGCAACAGTCAAGGTTAGTTTTACAAAAATATGATTTGTATACCTGCACAATGGTGAGGGAGTCTTCAGTGACAAGAGACTCTTCTAGTTGGGCCAGGAAATGGTGTACCTTTCCAACACTGGACCTAGAAGGTCCTGCAGTTTCCTATGCTTGAAGAGAAAGGTAGCAGGAAGCTATCACCATGGGTAGCAGTTCATGCAGCCTAGTGAGTTGTCGTTCCCCTACACCGTCTCCCTTTAGAGCTGGCAATATTGTCTGGGTATACTGGGTGAGACTGGCAGGAAGCAGCTCCTACCCAGAACTGGGATTACGAAAGCCAGCAAGCATTCCCTTTGCATTAGGTCCTGCCAGCAGTAACTATGGGCCATTAAATGGACAACCTATCTGCTCCCTTTACACTTGCCAAACATTTGACCCTGAGATAACAAGGTGTAGAGCTGGATGAACACAGCAGGCCAATCAGCATCAGAGGAGCAGGAAAGCTGACGTTTCGGGTCTGGAGCCTTCTTCAGAAAGGGTCTAGGCCTGAAACGTCAGCTTTCCTGTTCCTCTGATGCTGCTTGGCCTGCTGTGTTCATCCAGCTCTACACCTTGTTATCTCAGATTCTCCAGCATCTGCAGTTCCTACTATCTCTGAAACAATTTTAACCCCACTGCAAAGCCTCTTCTAAGGATGCCTACCCTGAAGAAGTTACCGTCCTCCCCTGAAGAAGGGTCTAGGCCCGAAACGTCAGCCTTCCTGCTCCTCTGATGCTGCTTGGCCTGCTGTGTTCCTCCAGCTCTACACCTCGTTATCTCAGATTCTCCAGCATCTGCAGTTCCTACTATCTCTGAAACATTTGACCCTAGTAGATCTTGGATCTTCTCCAGCAACGTTATTGCTGACCAGGATCCTTCTGAAGGCTTTCCGTAATAACCTTATTTAGATTGAGAATCTTCCTGCTACAATTTAGTCCCAGTGCAGATTCAGGATGGAAAATATGAGAGATTATTTCAGTTATGCAGCAGTATATGGTGCCTGATCTATCTCCTGTTTTACGGTTCCCTGAGCAGACCAAGCATGAGGTTTTTCTCCATGGCGGCAGTTATTCAACATTAAAAGCATTGTTTAGTAAATTGGAGTGCAACACAGTTCCCGTTCACAGCCATTTCATTTCACAGGAAGTGGAGCCCATCATTAGGTCTCTCATATGTTGCGATCTCCCAGTGAATTATACCCATGGAATGTGAGCCAAATGCTGACTTCAGTTAAAACACCGAAATACATTATTCAGTACATTCCCAATCCTTATGTTCGTGGTGTCTGTTGCTGCCAGCACTGAAACAGATTAAGAGTCAGCTACAACAGTGTGGAGCTGGACAAACACAGCAGGCCAGGCAGCATCAGAGGAGCAGGAAAGTTGACATTTCGGGTCAGGACCCTTCTTCAGAAAATTTCCTCCAGCTCCATGCCGTGTTGTCTCTGACTCCAGCGTCTGCAGTTCTTGCTATCTCTAAGAGTCAGATATGTACTTTTTGACTGCAAAGCCACATACCTGCCCCATCTCCCCTCCCAGGCAGATGCAAAAAGGTCCAGTAGCAGCAGTTCAAAGTGTGAAGCTGAGGAGCATTCCCCTTTCTATCCTGTTCTACAAGAATATATGAGGTGGAGGTGGAGGTGGAGGTGCTGGTGTTAAACTGAGGTGGACAAGGTCAGAAATCACACGCCACCAGGTTATAGTCCAACAGGTTTATTTGCAATCACAAGCTTTCAGAGTGCTGCTATAACCTGGTATCGTGTGACTTCTGACTACAAGAATATAAGCGTCTGAAAGGGTTAATGCAAAGGAGCCCCTTAAGCACAGCGCAACACATGATGCCATATGAGCTGGGTGTTAAGAGAACAGGTTAGGATCTCGAAGGTATAACACCTAACCACTGAGTCCCGCTGTGTAACAATGACTTTTGCATCCTGCAGCAAACTACATCTTGTTTAAGACAAGAGCCTTTTCTCATTAGACTAGTAAGCAACGTTCTGTGTAATTTTCTTTTGGTGCTATACTGTCTTCCAAGGTCCTGTGTGGATCAATAGCCTATGAAAGTGGAAGCCATTCATCAGCATGTGTGGGGAACCTGTGGGCGTGCAGCTTAGAGGGAACGTTGTTAGCAAGTGTTTTCCCCAAGAGGGGATAATGGCAGTAAATTTATCTCACAGCATGCAACAATCTGGAGAGCTGGTACAGGACGATGAGGTGTGGTCTGAACCACATACAACATATCCCTCAGCCAACGCCACTACTAAACAGATCACCTGGTGATTTTATTACGTGGTGACTGTGGACGCTTGCTGGACACAAATTGGCTGCCGCACTGAATTCCCACCTTGAATTCCTACATGTGAGAGTAGTCACTGTTACGAAGAAAGTGAGTAACTGTCTGTCCAGGACTTTGGGACATCCCACAACTGTGAATAGATAAACAAGGCCTTTATTACATCTGCAGCTTAAAGATAAATTGTTGCATGACTTTCCACCTTCTATTATAATTGTTCTGTTCTTCCGAGAGTAAGAGCAGTATTTAATAACTTCGGGGTGGGGGGGGCATCCACAATGGCACTATTGTGACATTCAAGATTAATGCACCAATTTTTGACTTGGCATTTTCCACAGCTGAGGGAAATCTTTATTCTAAGACTTGAATCAGGCCAGAACTGTGTTAATGAGTCACTGCTTCCATGTCTCTGGTGTCTCGGTGAGAAGGTGACTTTGAGAGACAGCCAGCCAGAGAGTTAAAGCCAACATCATGATGTTGCCTCCCTTTCTCTCCCCAGTCCAGCTTCCCAATGTGGGCACACTCTGCACCAAGAATCAGCGAGGTTAATTACACCATTCCCTCCTATTTTTGAGCAACACGGAAGGTCACAGTTTGCATATCAGCTGGGGGACTGCTGGCAGGGGAACACACACTCCTATTCACAGACCGTCTTTTCCAAACCAGGACTCGGTGTGCCAGCGATCCCTAATTTTGTTGGGCTAATCACATTCGATTCCAGACAACTCTCAAAAAGAGCTCCTAACGCAGAACAGGCTAAAGGAAGGAGCAAAGTAAGAGAAGCATCTAGCCATTTTAGGCAGTGCCACTGCAGGAATTGCAGGCATGTTGTGATAATTAAACTGAAATTGTTTTCATGTTTCATGGACTTGTTTGTAAGAATAACTGTGTGAGAGAGCAGGACAGCCATGATAAGTGGGAGGAAATTGGGTCTCAGATAACAGAATATTAGCAGATGGATATTCCCTTGACAAACACATGTTGGATGAAAGAAGTAAAAGTAGATCCTTTAAAAATATCTCTGTCTTTATGAAATGTGACAGAATGAAGCATAAGGATGGTTTCAACCTCTCTGGGATGAGTCCAACACTGATTCACAACCTGAGACCAAATTTCTTTTGGAAGGCAGTGGTACTGTCACGAATTGAGCGAAACCTAAACAGCTTCTCTGAATGGGGGTCACAGGCTCAATCCCAACATGGCTGGGGGTAATTTAATTAAAATGGAGCTGAAAGCTGGCCATTAGTAATGGTGACCATGAAACAATCATTGTTGGAAAACCCACCTGGTTTGCACACACATAAGGAAATCTGCTGTCCTTACCTAGTCTGACATACACTTCCCCCACCCTGGGGTCCCCCTGTAAATGCTGACATACTCCCCCCTGGGGATGACCTGTAAATACTGACATACTCCCCTCCGGGACCCCCTGTAAATACTGACACACTCACTCCCCCCATCCCCCATAAATACTGGCACACACTACCTGCTCCCCCCATCCCCGGGACCCCTTGTAAATACTGACACACTCCCCCCTCCCCCTCAGGGACTGCCTGTAAATGCTGACACACTACTCATCCCCCATCACCACCCCACCTCTGCAACCCCCCCCCTGTAAATACTGACATACTACCCCCGGGGTGTACCCTATAAATACTGACACACTCCCCACCCAGGGACCCCCCGGAAATACTGACACACCGCCCCCTGGGTGTACCCTGTAAATACTGACACACTCCCTGCCCCCACCCTGGGACCCCCTGTAAATACTGACACACTCCCCCCTGTAAATACTGACACACTCCCCCTGGGTGCATCCTGTAAATACTGACACACTCCCCACCCAGGGACCCTCCCAGAAATACTGACACACTGCCCCCTGGGTGTACCCTGTAAATATTGACACACTCCCCCCGGGACCCCCCTGTAAATACTGACACACTCCCCACCGGGAACCCCCCGTAAATACAGATACCCTCTCAAATCTGAACCAATGCCCCCCAATCCTCCAACCACATCTCCCCAGACCCTTCCGAGGAGTCTTATATGGTGAGAGGGTCCCCAAGTGAAAAAGGCAGAGGCTGCTTGGAGTAAGTAAATGTAAGAGTTCCAGTAGAAAGATAAATATTCCTCTGAGAATGAAGGAATGTAGCTGTGATGCTCATTGGGAATGCACCTTCAGAGTCACCAGTTTCAATTTTATAGCTTGCTGCATCTTTAATTTTCCATTCAGACTGTGCAGACAGGCAATGGACTGCACCATTTCTGGGACATGGAGCTAGACCAAGTGCAGAACTGCAGGGTTTGTTCAACCTGGTCACAGATAACCAGAATGCATTGGATCCTGCTTCAGGCTCCATAGGAAGACCATCTCTTTAAAGGGCATGGAATGAAGTGAAGTGAAGTGAATGCAGCTGCCATTTCTTATCTATCATTGATAACAAGGCGTGGGGCTGGATGAACACAGCAGGTCAAGCAGCATCATAGGAGCAGGAAAGCTTGACGTTTCGGGCCTCATCTTTATCTCTTATCTATCATTGCACTGCTTTCTGTAAACGTGCTAGTTAACAAATAGTGGTGGGGGGCGGGGGGGGAGTGTGGTGAAAGGAACAAAGATTTGTTTCAATTCTGCCCCAAATCTAATTTTTAATCTCTCAGTTTTGTAAATTTAAGCGAAAGACTTTTTGTTCTAAGCAGCGTTACTTGACTTATTCAGTTCCCTGTGCTGCTTTCGGTCTCAAGTTACGTCTGGACGCCCCTCGTCACAGGAATTAATCAAAACAATGGCACAAGTACGCTCCCGTTACCAATAGCTCGCTGTCGCAGCCACTATCAGGGGGTGAATGATCATGTCCGGTGTTCTACAAAGTCAAAGTCAAGAAAGACCCTGTGTTCATATAGTGCCTTTCAGGACCTCAGGATGCCCCAATCCACCGCATACCAATAAGGTAATTTGAAAGTGTACCCATCTTTGTAACATAGCAAACAAGACTGTAAGACATAGGAGCAGAAACAGGCCATTCAGCCCATCAATTCTGCTTGGCCACTCAATAAAACCATGGCCTATCTGATAACCCTCATCTCTATTTTCCTGCCCACAGCCCTCAATTTGCTCGCTGACTAAAATCGCATCTCAGCCTCGAATGGACTTAATGACCAAGTACAGCTTTGTTTACATTTATTATCCAAATGCTGAAAACCAGAGCCAGAAGTAACAGCAATGTGACCCTGACTCTATTGTGAGAGAATAGCAACAGGTTTTCTTGAACAGATATACAGAAGATGGTAAGTAGAATATTTACCTGAAGCCCTATGAATTTAGAGCTCAGTTCCATATGATCTGGTATCATAATACACTGCTTCTTCCATTATAGCTAATAGCTATCCTTAGTGAGAGTGAGAGTGAGTGTGAGAGAGGGCGTGCGTGAGAGAGAAGGTATGTGTGAGAAACAGTGAATGAAAGAGAAGGTGTGTGTGAGAGAGGGTGTGTGTGTGAGAGAGAGAAAGAGAGAAGGTGTGTGTGAGAAACAGTGAGTGAGAGAGAAGGTATGTGTGAGAAACAGTGCGTGAGAGAGAAGGTGTGTGTGAGAAACAGTGAGAGAGAGAAGGTATGTGTGAGAAACAGTGTGTGAGAGAGGTGTGCGTGAGAAACAGTGAGTGAGAGAGAAGGTATGTGTGAGAAACAGTGTGTGAGAGAGGTGTGTGTGAGAAACAGTGAGTGAGAGAAGGTGTGTGTGAGAAACAGTGCGTGAGAGAGAAGGTATGTGTGAGAAACAGTGAGTGAGAGAGAAGGTATGTGTGAGAAACAGTGAGTGAGAGAGGTGTGTGTGAGAAAGTGAGTGAGAGGGGTGTGTGTGAGAAACAGTGAGTGAGAGGGGTGTGTGTGAGAAACAGTGAGTGAGAGAGAAGGTATGTGTGAGAAACAGTGAGTGAGAGAGAAGGTATGTGTGAGAGAAAGTGTGTGTGTGAGAAACAGTGAGTGAGAGAGGTGTGTGTGAGAAACAGTGAGTGAGAGAGAAGGTGTTTGTGAGAAACAGTGAGTGAGAGAGAAGATATGTGTGAGAAACAGTGAGTGAGAGAGGTGTGTGTGAGAAACAGTGAGTGAGAGAGAAGGTATGTGTGAGAAACAGTGAGTGAGAGAGGTGTTTGTGAGAAACAGTGAGTGAGAGAGAAGGTGTGTGTGAGAAACAGTGAGTGAGAGAGAAGGTGTGTGTGAGCGAGGGTGTGTGTGAGAGAGAGAAAGAGAGGTGTGTGTGAGAGAAAGTGTGTGTGTGAGAAACAGTGAGTGAGAGAGAAGGTCTGTGTGAGAAACAGTGAGTGAGAGAAAGGGTGTGTGTGTGAGAGAGAGAAAGCGAGAAGGTGTGTGTGTGAGAGTGTGAGTGTGAGAATGAGTGTAAAAACGAATGAGTGAGTGAATCTTGCCAGTCACTTCAACACAGGCTTCAACCCATTTATAAAAGTGAGATTTGATACACATGAAGCAAATATTCACTGGGCTGCTGAAAGGAGATATATGTTGCTGAAAGGAGAAATATGTTGCTGAATATTCCTGTCTTACAGTCATCAGGACAACAGCAAGAATGCCAGGTTTCAAACAAGGTCAGAAATCACACGACACCAGGTTATAGGCCAACAGGTTTATCCAAAGACACAAGCTTTCGGAGCCTGTCCTTCCTCAGGTGTTCCTCAGGCTCCGAAAGCTTGTGATTTCACATAAACCTGTTGGACTGTAACCTGGTGTCTTGTGACTTCTGACCTTGTCCACGCCAGTCCAACACCGGATCCTCCACATCAAAGCTTTCAAACGATCACAGCAATTTTTATTGGTGCTGGCTGGTTAACAATCTTCTCTGATTGGCCAAGGTCTTTCATGGGAGAAAGTAATGGGGAACAATAGGCTACACAATGTTTGGGTAATTCAAAGCAGACGTAACGTTTGAGATATTGCTTTGGGTGGTTCTCTGTGCTTGAATGTATACTGTTTCCAACAATGAGCCATGTTACAGGCTCAACTAATTTTCTTCAATGGGATGCGAGTGTTAACTATCAGCACACTCAGAATAGTTTAGCAAATGCTGCCAAATCAGAGAATCATGTTTTACAGCAGACATTTTGTTTCTCCTGTTGTTACGTTGCTGTGCCATTTTGAAATTTGGCATTATAATGGCTTTCCTGGTGAGCACAAAACAACAAGCTCCAGCAACCTGTCTCTCTGTTCAGCAAGATTGAAATTCTGCACTATCAAGCGACTATTTCAACTTGTGTCTCTTCCTGCTCTTTATGAGGCTGAGAAATGCAAGTAATTTGTAACAGCCTCGCTTCCAGGCCTAAGCAAAAAGGTGAAACGTCTGAATTGAATAAATCTTATTTTCCTGATGCTACCGACTTAAGTAAAACCAGCAGGAAACGAACACCAGCTACAGGTAGGACCGAGCGTATAATATCAAACCTCTGAGTCATGGGTTCAAGTGTCACTCTAGAGCCTGAGGAATTGCTCCAACTTTCATGTCAGATGCTAATCAGAGCTCAGGTGGACAATAAAAAGACAAAACTCCTACGGTACAATTCCAGAGCGCTGGAGATTCTCCTTTGGGTCATGGCCAATAGTTAATGCTCAGCCAACATCACTGAACTAGGTCATTTATCGTGCCGCTTTTTATAGGAGCTTGCTGTGTGCAAATTGGTTACACCATTGCTTCACTTCGTAACCGTTTCGTAATGCACTTTGGGATGACTGAGGATCGTGAAAGGTGCAGTCTGAGTGCCAGACTTTGCAGCAAAAACCCTTACAGTATCCAAATCCTCAGCAGTGTACATCCCTTTGCCCCGAGAGACTGGAGTGGAGACAGACAGCTGATGGAGAAAAGGTCCAGGACAGGTTAACTTGTCCTGCTGCCATCTGTCAACCTCAGTAACTCAGGGAAGGCAATCAATGTGATCTGTCACTGTTGGACAAAACTGAAAAATCAACAGCAAGGGGAATTGTATTCATAATCAATTGCAACACTTCAGTTTTTTAAAGGAAGCCCTCACTCCAGTGATAAGGCAGTGCTGAGTTTTACTAATTTGTGAGGCTGACACAGTGCCCTTGGCAGTGCGCTGTCGTGTGAAACTGCAAGGTTCCTCTTTAATCCACAACTAACTCCGTCTTGGCTTTCAGCTGGCGACCGAGTAACCTGTTTACGTTTCGGAGTCTCAAGAGAGCTGAAAGAGGAGTGGAGCACAGCAGTACCAGAATTCCATAAGCCATTAGGAGCTACCCAATATGATTAGCACTTAGTCCCTCTCGCAGGAAATGTCTCTGAAGTAATTGGATACACTTTATGAAAAGACATTGTCTGTTCACATGGCCCATTACCCCTTTGGTGTGACACTCTGTCATGCCCCATGAACTCATTTGGCCTGCTTGGATTAGTGTGACACTCTTATCGAAATCCTACATGTTAACTTTTACCAGTCTAAAATCCTCTCCAAAACGCCACTGATCGGTGCAGCTGTGAGGTTAGGATTACGTTGTTGTAGGTCTATTTCTTTTGGTTTATAAAGATTACCATACTCTGGAACTGTATCTTTAAAGGTAGGTGAACTAAATGGAAACATGCAACTGAGGTTAGCGATCTAGTAGCGCAGTAGTAGTTCCCCTTACATCTGAGCCAGATGGTCTGAATTCAAGTTGCAGCTGCTCCAGGGATGTGTCATAGCATGCAGGAACAGGTTGCTAAAGTGCTGTCGTGGTGCAAAGGTAGCGTCCCTATCTGTGAATCTCTGAGCAAGGAGGATTAGGCTTTGCATCCCACCTACTCCAGAGTTGTGTAACTACACTACCAAACAGGTTGACTAGGCAGTACCTGTATCTGAGGTTAGAGTACCTGACAGTTTGTTAGATCAAACTGAGACTTTGTTAAAACGAAGCCGCCAAATGTGACCACCTGAGGGCAATGGCAGCTGTTTCTACGTCCACAATCGAGGAAATGCTAGAATTCCCAAAACCCCAGAAAGGTATTACTGCCATCAATTTGCAAGTAATTGTGCAGGAAGTTGTCCCTTTCTTCGTAAGATCTAAAGCAATGGTAAATAGGGGTAGCTGTTAGATAATGGGTGACTCATGTTGTAGTGGTGAGGGAAGTAGAGAAAGCCATTCTGAGATCAGATTACAGGTTTTCCTATAAATTCAGAGACAGGACTGAAGGGTGGGCAGTACAGTTTCTAGTCTTGAGTGACATGTATCTCAGAGGGAGGGGCAAGAAACAGGCTACTATTGGCCAGATCGGCATCGTAAGAAGAAAACGTGATGATTCTTATCATTCACCATGCAGAATGCACATGGGAACTCACTCTCAATTTGAAAACCTAGTTTGTGGAAGAATTTAAACAAGGCTGGAGGATTTGCCTTGCTGGGGATAGACTGAGAACGCCCAGGAAATGATTTAATGTGAAAGAGACTATTGGGAAAGAAAAAGAAAATGGAACATATCTATAAAGCCTAAGGAAAGTGAATAACTACTTAAAAGACTGAATTGACAGACATAATTGGGGTTTCTGTTGTTAGTTGAAGTAGAAAGGGGAAACTTTTGCTTGCTATCAAAAAGCAGAATACTGTGGATGCTGGAAATAAGAACAGAAAACAGCAGATGTACTCAGTAGGTCAAACTAATCAACCAGAGTTAATGCTTCAGCCAAGCAGGGGAAGAAAAGGGTTGAAATGAAGGCAATGAACGATTTTGTGTCATAACATGTAATTCTCTCCCACAGGTTTTGCCGATTTTCAAACTGAGCAGCTCAATGCTTTGGCAACCAATGACATGCAGGGGTACTATTCTGACAGACTGTAAGGGCAGGTCCCTGGGCACATCAACCACATCCAGAAAACACGCACCCATCACTGTGGCCATGGGCCCTACCTCCCCAATCCGCCTCTGAAATAGATTACACATTCATTCTGAATACAATAAAGCTCCCATTATCTGGTACCCAAGCACCCAGAGATCCCATGCAAAAGGCAATTAGAAAGGTGCCTCCCCACTGTATGCAATAGTTCTCGCACAGTGCTTTGGTTTTCAAAAGGGGAAATCAGAATTGTAACCTCCTGAAGACCTTATTGACTTATCGGGACAGCTGTGGGTTTCCTTATCGGGGAGCTCATGGCTTGATTACCTCTCTCTCTCTCTCTATACCCTTTTTGGATCATAACGTCACTGACAAAGAACATATTCTCAAACAGAATAATTCCCGGCTAGTATTTTCTGTTAAATTTGCATCCCAGAGCTACAATACTGCAAAATTGATGAGAGCCAAGTCTCGACAAAGAGTTATCCAACTACTGGATAAGCAAAGATTAGCATTAAAATATTCACTGGGGGAATCATCGTCCTAAAAATATGCTACAACTGCACTATTGTACATTAAACCTTTTATGTAGCTCAGCTAGAGCACTGTGTTCTGTTCTGGACACCGTACTACGAAAGGGATGCACACATGTTAGAGAGAATGCAGAGGAGATTCACAAGTTTTGTTTCATAGATGAGAAATATCAGTTATAAAGGTTAGATCACAGAATCTAGGACTGTTTTCATTGAGAGAGGAAAAAGGCTGAGAGGAGATCTGATAGAGGTTTTCAAAATCATAAGGGAGCTAGATAGAGTAGGTAGGGAGAAACAGTTCCTGCTTGTGAAAGAATTGAGGAGAGGGCACAGATTTCAAGCAAATGTAAGAACTAGGAACAGGAGTAGGCCACTCAGCCCCTCCAGTCTACCCCACCATTCAACACCATCTTGGCCGATCTCATCTTGGCCTCACCTTCACTTTCCTGCTTGCCCCCCATGACCCTCCAACCCATTACTCCTTAAAAATCCATCTATCTCCTCCTTACATTTACTTAAATGTCCCAGCATTTACCACACTCTGGGGGAGTGAATTCCACAGTTTAATGACCCTTTGAGAGAAGTAATTTCTCCTCATTACTGTCTTAAACCTGCTGCCCCTTATCCTAAAACTACGACCTCTCAATCTAGATTGCCCCACATGAGGAAATCCTCTCTACATGATACAAGAAAGAAGATTTTCAAACAACGAGTGTCACAGGTATGAAATGAACTGCCTGGAAGTTGGTGGAAACAAGAGTCATCCAAGAAAGGGATTGGATGATTATCTAAATGGAAACAATGTTTAAGGGAATAGGGGGAAAGGTAGGAGGATGGCACTAGTAAAAACCGCAAAGTAAAAGCAATGATCAACCGAATGCGGGGTGACAGAATGATTAAGGCTAGAACATTATCAGAAAGACCAATACCCTTGCACCTCGATCAAACATGAAGAAATCTATATTATACGTAAAACCTCTGGCACAGCAAATTGACACAAAATGTTTTTCAGCTTTGACATCAAACCACTTCAATAGAAATACTATGACCAGTGACAGGAAGAATTTCTGAGGAAGGGTCACCGGACCCGAAACGTTAACTCTGTTTTTACCTTCACAGATGCTGCCAGACCTGCTGAGCTTTTCCAACAACTTTCTTTTTGCACAGGGAGAATGTGGTTTGGATGTTGCTGGGTTTTGGAGGGTTTGAGCTGTAGGGAGATATTGAATAAACCAGGGCTATTGCCCCTGGAGCGTTGGAGGCTGAGAGCTGACCATATGGAGGTTTATAAAATCATGGAGGGCATGAATAGGGTGAATAACCAAGGTCTTTTCCCCACGGTAGGAGAGCCCAAACCTAGAGGGCATAGGTTTAAGGTGAGAGAGGAAAGATTTAAAAGGGACCTGAGAGGCAACTTTTTCATGCAGAGGGTGGTGCGTGTATGGAATGAGCTGCCAGAGGAAGTGGTGGAAGCTGGTACAATTACAACATTGAAAAGGCATCTGGAGGGATATATGAGTAAGAAAGGTTTAGAGGGATATGGGCCAAATTCTGGCATATGGGGCTAGATTAATTTAGGATATCTGGTCAGCATGGACAAGTTGGCCTGAAGGGTCTGTTTCTATGCTGTATGACTCCGTAAGCAGTCCACAGAAGGAGAGGCAGAGAAATCCAGTCTAAGTGTCATACAATGAGGATGCATGAGTTATGTATCAGATGATGTTAACTAGCTTCAACAGTCACTTGCTACTGAGACTCTTGAGATAATGGAATAGCCTGTTCGAGAGATCTGTACTGCTGTCTTACAAGTCCATAGGGCTGCTTTCCCACTGGGGAGAGAGAAAGGTGAATGGGGATGGTTTAACCTGAGGGTCACTACACCTCAGGCCAGGGGAAGAGGTTGAGAGAGACAATCCTTTAGCTGGTGCTAAATTGAACTCACACTGTTGGCATCACTCTGCATCACCAGCCAGCTGTCTAGCCAACTGAGCTAACCAACCTCCACAATGTCTGATTGTACATAAATAAAAGAATTTGTTATCTCCCAGGTCAGACAATAGTCCCTCCTAGATAAAGCTGTGACTGAGATGCAGCACACTAAAAGTTGAGTTAGTACAGTCTGAGGACTTGGTCTCTCTCAGCAGGGATGGATTCAACCCCGAGTCATAAACCTCACGGCAACATAACCCAGGAGAACTCAGCAACCAACGACTGTATCCACAGTGACAGATCAAACCAGTGACATGAATAAAAAGACAGAAGCAAAGTATTATTAATGCTGGATGTCTGAAATCCAGAAAGCATCTGTGCCGTGTAACAGAGTTAACGTTTCAAATAGAACATGACCTTTGCTCATGACACTGTCTGCAGTCGGACTTATCTTGTGAAGGAGAGGCATATTTGACTTATTACCTCTGGCTAGATAAACAGGGAACGGCTTTGCTGGTTTCCTACAAGTTTGCAAAACCAGATTAACAACACAGAGGCAGCTCTTTGGAAGGTTAAATGATATTAATCGTTAATATGTTTAAATGTTAATTTGTTGGCAGCTGTTTTAATGAAGGTGGGACAAGATATTCTTTAAAAATAGTGGACAAAAGAATGTCATGCAAATCTCACAGTGTGGTTTCACCTCACTTCTGAACTTCTTCAATGTTATTTATCATTGATTTAAGACAAGAGCGCTGAACCCTCTTTGGATCATACGGATTGTTCCCGGATCCTTCTTAGAAAATTTAAAATCGCCTTTCCTGTTAACTTAGGAATGTCTCAAGTTGCCGCTGGTAAGAGTCCTTGGTATTCCGATTCCAGATTTATGACCTAACAGCGCTTTTCAAAGCCTCCACAATTCAAATTGCAAACAGGAAATATCCGCAAGAAAGGATAATGAGCTCAAGTAAATATTCGAAGCTGTACGGGTCCATGAGGTGGAATACTTGGTTACAGGAACCACACCATTGGTGGTGGGGGTGGGTGGGGAGCACTGACAGAATCAGGACAATCAAAAAGTTTGGTCGAAGAGTTTTAAGGAGTGGCTTAAAAGGAGGAGAGAGACACAGCAAAGTGAAATATCCAATTGAAGAGAATATCTTTCTCTCGTTAGGATGATTCTGCCTCCTATTGAACCATCCCTTCATTACCCTGCTTGCTTACCGTGAAAACTAATCGGTTCAAAAAGCACCAACTGTTTAAATTTATAAATGCATCAAGAAATATTCTTGTAGCAATTGCCTTCTTTGGGGGAAAACGGGGGAAGTGAAAAGAAACTAACCCTTTGACTGAGGCCTGTTTGTTTTCCTTTGAGTTCTGGCCCACAACGCCGTCTGACATCTCAACTCCACAGTTTTTAAAAAAAGTGCTCTGCTTCCAGAAAGCAAGGAATGCGTGACTCATTTATATTGAAGCTACAAAGCATACAGGAACTTCCCCATTAGTCCATTACCATCTGTCATGCTTTGAGTACCACAGGAATCTATTCAGTAATAGCAAAATTGCTGTTATGATGATGTTGACAAACCAATCCTGGGCCTTCAGGGAGCACTTACATTAATGACAATCGAGCCAAGATACCTAATAAAGTATTGAACACTTTTGAATACTCATTGCGCTGCACTTTCCAAGATTTGTTGGCTTTTCACTTCCTTTAGGATGGTAACGGAAAAGGGGGTACCAATAGAAGGTGATCAGTGAGGGCTCAGGGAACTGAAAGCAAATGCAGAATCTAAACCATCTGCGCAAATCGACAGAACTGCCCAGCATGGGCCGGTCACCAACAGTTGGTCGATGAAAGAGGGAAGGGTCAAGTGGTTTCATGAATTAATTTCCCATCACAAAGCTCAGCTGCTCCTGTTGTGCGGCTAAATGATGGGGGCGTGGAGAAAACATTACTGCTGTCAAACAGTCCCTGTAGCCAGTTCCCACCCCAACTCCACTCACCAGATGGAAATTTATTTTATCATCCTTTCGTGGGCATCTGGACCTGCATTGATTGCTCATCCCTAATTGCCCTGGGGGCAGTTAAGAGTCGACCACATTGCTGTAGGTCTGAAGTCACATGCATTTCATTTAAATTTAATTTGTTTAAAATGATGATGAGGTCTAGAGTGGTTAGGAAGAATCTATTGTCATGTGCAGGGAGTTCAATAACCAAGAGGCACAGAGCCCCTGCAGTTAATGGCTGCCATGGTTAATGAGGAGTTGAGAACTAACTTCTTTTCCACCCAGTTTGGAACTTACTGTCTGAAAGAGTGGTAGAGGCATAAACCCTCATCATACTCAAAAAATACTCAGATAGACATCTGCCAACATAAAAGGCTTCAGACCAAGAGGTAGAGGGGTATAATTGGTAACGCCAGGCAGCCTGGAAACAGTTGGCTGAACAATTTCCTTTTGGGCTTTAAATTGTTCTATGCCTCTCTGTTAAAATTCTAAACACCCAGACAGAAAACCAGCAAATCTTCTCTTGGTACAAAAACAGAAATTGCTGGAGAAACTCAGCAGGTCTGGCAGCATCTGTGGAGGGAAAGCAGGGTCAATGTTTGGGTCCAGTGACCCTTCATCTAAATAGATGCTGAGTTTCTCCAGCAATTTCTGTTTTTGTTTCAGATTTCCAGCATCCACAGTTCCTGGTTTTATTAAACACCCTCTTGGTGTTGCCCAGAGACAGTACGAAAGATTTGGAAAGAGGTTTGCAACTGATTCTCTGTGGTGTTATCAAATAGCTGCTTTTTGATTGAAAGATGCGATCCAACCAGAAAAATGTCACAGACTGTTTTTTTTTGCTATACAGTTACATTTAACGTATGTTACAGGCCATTAACAAGGTGTCATTGATTGTAAAGAGCCCTGGGACATCCTGAGACGTTGCATAAATACAAGCCCCTTCAACTCTGGATAAGCAAAGAGACAAGACATGTGTCAGGATGTTTTACTGCCCAATAATTAAGCCATTTGTTTTCGCTCACACACTGGCATTTTTTACAGCCTCCAATATCCCAGCAGTAAATCACATTACAATTGTGCTGCCAACTCATGTGGACATAAACTTAGAGATCCCATTACATGACCTTGCATTCCCAACAATCCCTCCCACCCCCCAGCCCGATCAAATCGATTTCTGTCCATCGAAAGAAAACAAAAGGGTTAAAAATAAAATTAGAAGGACACTGTTTTCTTTTCAATATTCCTACAGTTTTTTTTCTCTACCCCCACTAGATTTGCCCCATGTAGGACCCGAGAGGTAAGTTTTCAAATCCTGGAGATGCCAGGAAAGGGAATCTAAAGATTATGGGGTAAAGATGGGAAAGTGGAGTTGAGGATTATCGGATCAATCACGATCTCAGTGAATGGCAGAGCTGACTTTGTGGGCTGAATGGCCTACTTCTGCTCTTATGTGTCATGGTCCTACGGCCAGGACATTCTTGGAAGGTTAACGACTCTGGACCTTTCGCAATGACTGAAAAAGATTAATCAGCTTGAAGCAAAACCTGCGCATTCCAGGCGCCACCTTCCCTAAAGCACTGACATACACTTTTGCCGCAGGGGTGGTAAAGAGTCTGGATGAAATGCTGCAGGATTAAACTACTCTTCCTCTGTCCGGGGTGAAAATTTGCCTCAGTCTTCACAGTGCTCAGTTGTCTCACCTTGTTGCAGCTGACAGCAGGTCAGATGCCTAAATACATCCTCAGGCTGACAGGAGTGTAGTAAGGCAACAGTGGCGACCTCAGGCTGGCTACGCTGTTTTACAGAACTGCAGGTTAAGGAGGGGTATACAGAGAAACCATGTGTTTAAGAATTAGTCTGGAGTAAAGAACTTAAAAAGACAATGGGAAATATTCGGTACACCAGAATACAATAAAGTCTCACCTCCTGCCTTAATTGACAGTCTTTCACATTGTAGTGTGAGAGTAAACAATAACAACCTGCATTGAGATAAAAACCAAAAGAACTGCGGATGCCGTAAATCAGGAACAAAAACAAAGTCACTGGAAAAGCTCAGCAGGTCTGGCAGCATCTGTGAAGGAGAAAACAGAGTTAACATTTCAGGTCCGGTGACCCTTGCTCAGAACTGCGTTTTGATAGCCCAATAAGCTGGTTTGCTCTTGCTAACATTTCTGCCCTGGGCCTACAGCAATGTTCCAATAAACCAGAATGTAAGCTCAAGAAAAACAATACCTCATTTGCTGCTCAGACACTTGACAGCCTCGAAGTCTAAACATTGAATCCCACAACTTCAGAAAGTGGCCACATTATGAGTGCTCTGCAGCAGCGCCCCCACCCCCACCCCAACCGAACCCTAGCTGAGTTTCTCCGCGTTTGTGTCGAATTTTCAGCGTCCACAGAATTCTGCTTTAAATTCAATGCATTTATACAGCGCCTTGCACAACGGCCCAACAAGTCCACACTGACCCTTGGAGCATCCCAACCAGACCCATCTCCCTATAACCCACCTAAGCTACACACACTTGAGTATTATGGGCAATTTAGCATGGCCAATCCACCTAGCCTGCACATCTTTTGGATTGTGGGAGGAAACCAGAGGAAGCCCACGCAGACACAGGGAGAATGTGCAAACTCCACACAGACAGTCACCCGAGGGTGGAATCAAACCCAGGTCCCTGGTGCTGTGAGGCAGCAGTGCTAACCACTGAGCCACTTTAAGGTCAATGAAGCACTTTTTGAAGGAGTGGACATCACTGTAGGAAATGTTGTGAGATGTAGTAGCCAAGCCACACACAGCAAGCTCCCACAAACAACAAGGTGATAGGTACAGCATTCAAGTCAGGTGACCCAGACCAATACAGAAAATCCAGATATGAGCTCCACAGAGCCATCAGGGAGGCCAAGAGGCAATACTGGACCAAGTTAGAGACCCAAACCTATCAAACAGGCTCTCACCATCTATGGCAAGGCCTAAACGACATTACAGTATAGAAAATGAAACAGTGTAAGATGGCAGACAATGACACATCCCTCCTTGACATGCTCAATGCTTGGTTTGAGCAGAATACCACCAGCGTGGCAACGCCTGACCTGACAGCCCCGGGCATACCTGTTCCCTCTGTCACCGCTTCAGAAGTCAGATCAGTCTCCCTGGGAGTCAACCCAAGGAAAGTGACAGGCCCGGACAGTGTCTCTGGCTGAGCTCTCAGGTTCTGCGCGGACCAACTGGTGGGGGTGTTCGCCGACAACTTCTACCTCTCTCTCCTACAGGCCAAAGACGTCCTTCAAGAAGACCACCATCATCCCTGTACCTAGGAAAGCACATGCAATGTGCCTTAATGATTACTGTTCAGTGGCTCTGACCTCAATGTACATGAAGTGCTTCGAGAGGCTGGTCATGGCCCACATCAACTCCAGTCTCCCAACCTGCCTCAATCCCTTACAATTTGCTTACTGATGCAACAGATCCATAGAGGATGCCATATCTTTAACCCTGCACTTAACTCTGGAACATCTGGACAACAGAGACACCTACATCAAACTCCTGCTCATTGACTACAGCTCCACCTTTAACACTATTATCCCTTCCAAACTGTCCTCAAAACTGCGTGACCTTGGTCTCAGCTCCACCCTCCGCAACTGGATCCTCACCTTTCTGCCCCACAGCCCGCAATCAGTGAGGATGGGTAACTGCACCTCCTCCACAATAACACTCAACGCTGGAGGCACAGCCCCTCCCCAAGGATGTCTCCTACTGTACTCCCAGTACACAAACGACTATGTTACCAAATTCCAGACGAATGCCATCTACAAGTTTACTGACGACACCACAATAGTGGGACAGATATTTAACAATAACGAGTCAAAACACAGAGGGGAGACAGAGGGCTTGGTGACAGGGTGCAATGAGAACAATCTGCCTCTCAATGTTGGCAAAACTAAAGAACTGATCATCGACTTCAGAAAGAAGAGAACATGCCCCCATCTACATCAACCGAACTGAGGTTCAGAGGGTGAAGAGCATCAAATTCTGAAGAAGCGTCCCAACTCGAAACATCAACTTTCCTGCTCCTCTAATGTTGCCTGGCCCGCTGTGTTGCTCCAGCTCCACAGTGTGTTGTCTCAAGTTCCTCGGAGTGACGATAACCAATGAACTGTCCTGGACTTGCCACGTAAACACGACAGTCAAGAAGGTACAACAATGCCTCTTCTTCCTCAGGCAGTTCAGGACATTTGGCACCTGTATAAGGACCCTCACCAACTTCTACAGATGGACTAATGAAAACATATCATCCGGGTGCATAGAGGCCTGGTATGGCAACTGCTCTGCCCAGGACCATAAGAAACTACAGAATGTGGTGTGCACAGCCAGGACCATCACGGAAGCCAACCTTCCATCCATGGACTCCATTTACATGGCTCGCTGCTGCGGAAAGACAGCCAACATCATCAAAGATCTATCGCACTCCGGTAATGACCTCCTACAACCTCTTCCGTCAGGCAGAAGATACAGAAGCCTGAACACATGCACCAGCAGGTTCAGGAACAGCTTCTTCTCCCATTATCAGACTGTTGAATGGACTCTAGCCTCAAATAATGTAACCTGCAATGTTAACCTGTATATCTCTAAGTCTTTTTGGTTTGTACGTGCTTTGCTTGCTGTGATCTGCCTGTACCACTCATAATCAAAGCTTTTCACTGTATTTCATGACAATCGATCAATATTGAACAGATCATCTGTTTGTATGATGTCAATTGAAGGATTAATATTGGTCAGGACGCTGCACACAACTCCCCCTGCTCTTCTGAAAATAGTGTTATTGAGGGCCAGACAGGAAGGTGGTGTTGAGGCTGCAATTGGACATGATCTTTTTGAAAGATGCTTGAGGGGCCAAATGGCCTACCCCAGCTCTGATGGCCTATGTTCCTTTATATCACTCCTAGCAGGCAGACACAGCCTTGGTTCAAAGGCAGCATTGTTGGAAGGGCAGCACTCACCCCGTACAGCCACTGCGGTGCCAGCCTTAGTTTCTGTACTCCAACCCAGTAATGGGATTTGAACATTGAACCTTGTGACTCAAGGGCAAACACATTTCCACCTCCATTTCCATGGTTGAAAACAACTGTGCAATCATAGCACGCAAACAGATAGAAATCTTTCTTTCCACCACCTTATCAAAGACACAATCTCCTCTATTATGAAGTCAGTTAATGTTGTGAACACGATATAAACACGATTTGGAAGATTACTGGAAATATTTGCAGACAAACATGCAACTGTATAGCATACTTAGCTTGTGTATGAGGCACATCATTATCACCCTGACTCCACAGGACATGAGAACTGAAGATTTTAATACACACTGTATACTACCTTCATTAGTCCACCCAGTACAGGCAGGGAGCACAGGGATAAATGACTGCTGGGTAACAGTGGGGAGCCCCAGACAACGGGATCAGGGTAAAAAGTCACTGCATCAGAACTAAAATGACCCACGTTTCTGGACTCCAACTCAAAATGACACTTCCAAAATGATTGAGGTACCACTTGCATACCTCTTTCCTGTGTATTCTTACCCAGAGGCACAGCACCCCGACAGCGAACCCCACTCCCCAAAATAAGGGGGTGAAGTTAGATCTCCTCTGTCACAATTCCTGCCTTCTCTCAGCTCTGGAACATCACCTATCTCCTGTCTCTGACGCTATCTTATCTGTACTGGAACTTTCTCCTCTGTACAACTGACTGATCCCAATGGGCTCCTGGTGAACTCTCTGACCTTCGATAAACTTCAGCTCTTCCAAAACGTGAACCTGACTTGACTGGAGAGCCATGTTGCTGAACTCCTCTGCCTCACACTCATCAGGACAAAAACAAGAATGCCAAGTTTCTACAATTCTCCATTGCCTTCTCCAATGGCAACACCTCAGCCGATTAGAATCGATATGCCAACTTACTAACACCCTTTTGTCATGTGGTATAAATTGTTGTGCTGGTTTGAAGTTTGGCATTCTTCTGTGTCCCCTGGTGAGTGCAGAATGAAAAGCTTTGGCAACACTACTCTCTGTTCAATAAGATTCACATCTTGCACCATATGATTTTCATCTGAAATTTCCTACCCACCTTATATCAAGCATCACACATTCATCATGCCAAATCTTCGGTAGTCAGCTGCTGATTTGTGTCCAACATATTCATCTTCATACTTAAAATCATTCATGGCTTTCAACCTACCAATCTTTCTGACCTCCCCCAATACCGCAGGTCATGCCTCATTACTCTTTACTCCTGTCTCACGGACTCCTCTCTCCTCTAGGCCCAGAATTTGAGGTCAAGGCTGAACACTATGTCATTCCCTCCTTTAACCACACTGTTTCTCCATCTCCTGATCCTCTCTAATGAACCTTCTTAACATTCACATCTTTGACAAAGTCTATGATCAACCCTCTTTACTTTCCCCATCCCAGTCTCCACATCCAGTTCCCTGGGATTACATCTCCATGACAACCCTTGGCACATTTTGCCTACATCAAGCGTTAACTTGATGGCTGTGACATGCTTTAAAGCTCCCAGAGGTGTTAAAGCATTCTATCAAGCAGCTTTTGCTGAAATGGACCTGGCTTAAGAAAGAGGTCATTCATTAGATGAGAACCTGTGGTTAAATATGCACACTGATTTCTGTGAGATCATTGATGGAGCTCTCAGTTATCAGTTGGCAGGTCCGTGTATCTAGTGAAAAAAGTCAGATTAATGTTTGTTGCGGAAATGCAGTCATTTCTCTCAATTCCACCAGTTAGACTCCCTTCTTCACTTCAAGCAAAAGCCAGAAACCTACTGTGTGCATATTGGCTGCATTACAACAATGTTCACTTTGAGAGAGCTTCGTTGGCTATAAAGCAGACTGGGACATTTCAAGGTCATGAAAGGTGCGATGCAAATTATTCCTTTAAACCCCTTCACAGAAGCACAAAATGCACTGCTGGTCAACTTGCATGGATCTGTCATCTGCAATCTCTTCCAGCACCAATGTAACCCTCCAACTATTGCTCCTTTGAAAGTCCACAATCACCAACCAGACAACCCTGAATTGATTTCCCTTCTCTTTGTGAAGATCTGTTTGCCTGATCTGAGCTTCCTCACAGAGAAGGAGGGCTCATACCTACTGGCAAATGGGTTGGGTTATCTCTCCCTGTGGCTGAAAGACATCCCTCTGGTGTAAGACCCCTATGTGAGATGTGTTTGTGACACATTCTATAGGCCTGGGTCTCCGGCGCAGAAACGGATCACAATCCAAGATTAAATAGACAAAACTGATTACGGAGATCACAAAGTAACCTCACTTTTTCCGTGTTGATAATAAATGGCATTTGAAGTTGCTTTTACAAGGCTGGCTCAGATGACGGGCAATACCAGCCTGTGTATCCTGCACTAGTCACACTGAATAGTTTCAGCAAGCCCTGGGTTCAGAATCCAGGAAGATGTGCCATTGGAAAGGACACGACACAAGGACGTCATTCTGTGGAAAATCAATGCATTTATGCACAATTATAAAACCCTTAACAAACTATCACTATTAGTCATGTCTTACCAATTACATTATTGAGTCAGAATGCACTTTAAAAAGATTAAAGATGTGAGGTAATGGCCAGCAAAATCACTTTAGAGCAATTGATCCTGATTCCGTATGCTACATAATGAGTATGTGTTGGTGCAGTATCAGCTCATACATAAGGGAGGTTCAGGAGACAGATTCTTAATCTTGTTCATGCTACCAAGGAAAGGGAAGTTTGAGGTACAAAATGTGTCTCATTGAAAGGGACACATACAAAAATGAGCAGAATTGAAGTTTTCCCTGCTGTCTGTAGTCACAGGGGTATCAGTGCAGAATTGAAGGAGACCTTCTTTATTTGATACAGTGGATGCTAAAGGAAGTATGCTCAGCTCAGCAGCAGCAGTGCAGAAATTCATCAAACTCCTCAGGCAGCACTTTCCAAACCGATGACCACTTCCATCTAGAAAGGCAAGGGCAGCAGATACATGGAAAGACCACCATCTACAAGTTCCCTCCAAGCCGCTTATCACCCTGACTTGGAAATATTTCACTGTCACCAGGTCAAAATCCTGGAATTGTCTCTCTATTGGTATTCTGAGTCAACCCACAGCAGTTCAAGGAAGCAGCTCACCACTACCTTCTCAAGGGCAGGTAGGGATGGGCAATAACTGCTGGCTAGCCAAGGACACACATGACCTACAAATGAATTTTCAAAAAAATCAAATATTACCAAAGGATGGACACACAAAACAGTAATGCAAGATAGCTTTGTCTGCAAGGTGACTTCACTGTGTGATACACTGTAGTTTATGTGTAACAGTCTTGTCACTGAGCTAGAAAGCTGGTGGTTTAAGTTCCACTCCTGAAACTGGTGAACAAAAGGCTAAGTTGCTCCCCTTCCTACAACAGCGACTGCATTCCAATTGAGTTTGTTTGGCTGTAAAACTGTTTGTAACATTCCGTGGTGGTGAAAGGCTGCATGTAAATGCAAGCTCTTTCTTTCTGGAGATGCTAGAACTCGGGGGGTAAAACTCACGAATGTTTCGCCTCACAGCCTTGGTCTCAGCGATCCTACCCACACAGTTAGAATATTCTTTATTCTGCTGGATGACCCCACCTGAGCTTCACGAGGCTGGAGATTTGCAAAGAACTGCATTTTTCAGTGTCCCTTCATTGGCAGATAGGTCCGGAATCTCTGGTCGAGATCAGTCAGCAAAATTAGCTTGAAATGAAGGAGGTAATTTGTTTTTAAATCCGGAAAAAGAGACCTTGCAGCTTCACAATAATGTGCATATAAGATAACAAGCATGGGGCTGGATGAACACAGCAGGTCAAGCAGCATCATAGGAGCAGGAAAACTTGACGTTTCGGGCCTAAACCCTTCTGATGAAGGGTTTAGGCCCGA
>JAHRHZ010000071.1:23423794-23446277 GCA_024137785.1 Ginglymostoma cirratum
CCTGCTCCTCTGATGCTGCTTGGCCTGCTGTGTTCATCCAGCTCTACACCTTGTTATCTCAGATTCTCCAGCATCTGCAGTTCCTGCTATCCTTGAAAGTTGCATGGCAGGTAGACAGGATGGTGAAGGTGGTGTTTGGCACGCTTGCTTTCATTGCTCTGACCACTGCGTATAGGAATTGGGACATCATGTTGCGGTTGTACAGGACATCTGTGATGCTACTTTTGGCATACTGTGTACAGGTCTAGTTGCCCTGCGAATAGGAAGGATACTGTTAAATTGAAATGAGTTCAGAAAAGATTTACAAGGATGTTACGGGTACTGGAGGGTTTGTGTTATAAGGAGAGGCTGAATAAGCTGAGACTTTTTCCCCTGGAGTGTAGGAGACTGAGGAGTGACCTTAGAGAGATTTAGAAACTCATGAGGTGCATAGATAAAGTGAATAGCAAAAGTCTTTTCCCCAGGGTAGGGGAGTTCAAGAGTAGAAGGCTTATTTTTAAAGTGAGAAGAGGAAGATTTAAAAGGGACCTAAAGGGCACCCTTTTTCACACAGAGGGTGGTTGCTATGTGGAGTGAACTGCCAGAGGAAGTATTAGTTGTAGAGTACAGTTACAACATGTACCTATCCAAATGTCTTTTACATGAATAGGAAAGGTTTAGAGGGATATGAGCCAAGTGTGGACAAATGAGACTACTTTAGTTTGGGAAACTTGGTCAACATGGACAATTTGGACCAAGGGGTATGTTTCCATGCTGTATGACTCTAGGACTCCATAACAAATGCTGATTTTGCAGTTTTTGTATGCCCATATCTAATGGGGGAATTTGAAAAAGTACAGAGCCAATTTATATCTAGGAGCTACTCCAGTATATCAGCATTGAAATCTAGCAGATTTTAGTTCATCCAATTTGGTAAATTCATAGAGTTGAAGGGAGATTCTGATTTTGAACACCTTGACAGGTGAATCACTTGTCTGCCACTATAAGTATATATACCTCTGAGAATCCCAACACCATCTACCTCAGAGAAAACATGGAAAGAATTATTCAGGGGCTCAGCATGAGCAAGTTGAGAGAGTCCACTCTACTATGAGGGAAGAATGAGGCAGATTCCTTTATTCATTCATAGGATGAGGGCATCACTGGCCAGACAACATTTATTGCCCATCCCTAATTGCCCAGGGCACAGTTAAGTGTCAACCACATTTCTGTGGGTCTGGAGTCACATGTAGGCCAGACCAGGTAAGGATGGCAGTTTCCTTCCCTAAAGGAGATTAGTGAACCAGATGGGTTTTACCTGACAATCATGGTCATCATTAGATTCTTAATCCCAGATATTTTATTGAATTCAAATTCTGCTGTGGCAGGATTCGAACCCAGGTCCTCAGAATATTATCTGGGTCTCTGGATTAGCAGTCCAGCAACAATGCCACTAGGACACCACCTCCCCTAAAGACTGAGTTGAAAGGAGGATGGGAGGAAAGCATGAAACAGAAAGGCACTTGGAAATAAGATGCAAATGGTCTCAGCACTTGCAAGACCTTCCCTGAGACAAATCCCATTAATGATGTATTGAAGCCACTTCACGGTTGTAAACATGTTACCTTGTCATCCAGCAAAGCAACATAACCTCACATCCATCTGGACTGCAGTGCTGAAAACCAATAAACTCTTCAAAATGAGGTCTGTGAAGAGTCGGGCATTATAGTGGCTATATATCATATCACTCTGAGCTTGGATTCAGCTGCTGAACCTGTCCGTACCTTTGTTTTAGTAATCAGCAAACTCTGTGACGAGCTCTTGGCTGGGAAGTTAAAAAAGGAAAGTCCTCAGGCAATCCAGCATTTCCATACAGCCTCTTGGCAAGTGACTGGGACATTGCAGCACAAATTCTTTGCTGTACCAGTTTAATTAAATATCTCTTTGTGACTGTGCAGGAGTCGACCTGGCAGTCGTTTCTGCATACAGGAAATCACCTTGTACAACGTCCCAGAAAATTTCTCCAGAAATTTTGCTGCTCAGAATGACAGACTCCACCATATCAGCTCACTTCCTGAATTAATGGCAGTGAGGAGTGTAGCTAGCAGGGTCAGTGCAGGTACAGAGGGTAATGGTCAGTTCAAAAATCATCAAGGATGCATTGTGTCCATGCCAGTTGACAACTTGTCCCACTTTCCAGATCTAAGCCAATAACTCTATAGGTTACAGCACTTCAATTAAATCTCTAACTACTTTGTACTTGTTATAAATATTTCTGCCTCTACCGTTCTTTCTGGTGGTAAATTCCAGATCCTATCGCCCATGTTGGGCAATCAATTCCCATTGAGTCCGCTCGATTTTTCCTAGCTCTTGTCTGAAATCTAAAACTGCTGGATATGGGACCCTCAACCCCAAGGGGATTCGACGACCTTCCAACTAGACTTCTGAGCATTAGCCAGATCTGTTAATCAAATTCCGAATAAAACAAGTGTCCTCCTCACCTCCTCCAAAGAGCCAATTGCTTATTCTACATATGCAAGGATTGGATACTGAACAACGTCAAGTTACACAATTGAAACATTTCAGTAAAACAGCCCTTTACTCGCTCTCTCAGGTGTGCTCAAATGACTCAACTTTCCTAATCCGCACCCTAGTACTTACAGTTCTGTGCTCAGATTTGGTCTGCTGACTATGACAAAGTAACGTTGCCATTGTCCTACTGGACCATTGGGCTGCTCTCTCATTAGAGAGACACGACTGGTGGTGGTTTAACCTAAGGGTCACCCTGTGTTAGGTTGAGAAGGAGAGTCCTTCATGGTAACCTCAGCCAGTACAGGAATTGAACCCATGATGTTGGCATCACTCTGCATCGCAAACCAGCCATCCAGCTAACTGACATACCATGACAAGAAGGAGCAACAAAGGTGCAAAAAAGATTTAGAGATGAATGAACAAGCTGAGGCTTTTTTCTACAGTAATAGAAGACTGAGAGAACTTTTACAGTCACTGAAGGGCTAGATAGGATAGAAATAAAGATGATTATTGGCAAGTGCAAAACTAGGTCCAGTGGCCTAAACATGAAATTCACCAGTTTTAAAATCTCCCCACCCCGAGCCTCATCCCATGAACAACCTTCCCTGTCATCCCCGCCTCCTTGACCTGACTCAACCTGTCCATCTTCTCTCCCACCTATCCGCTCCTCCCACCTCACTGACCAATCCCCATCACTGCCTACCTGCACTCACCTATCACCATCCCACCTACCTTCCCCAGCCCCACTCCTCCTCTCACTATTTATTTCTGAGCTCCCTTCCCCCTCCCCCATTTCTGAAGAAAGGTCCCGACCCGAAACATCAACCTTCCTGCTCGTTTGATACTGCCTGGCCTGCTCTGTTCCTCCAGCTCCACTCTGTGTTATTATAAAGGTACGATGGTCCTTAATAAACTCAACATGGCATTCAAGAGAATTTTCATCTGTCAGAGAATGGCAAAAACTTGCTATGACATTGATTAGTTGAGGTGAACACTGTGGACATAGTGACTGGTAAATATGAAGACAAGCAGCATGGTGGCTCAGTGGTTAGCACTGCTGCCTCACAGTGCTAGGGACCTACGTTTCATTCCAGCCTCTGGTGATTCTGTGTGGAGTTCACACACATTCTCCCTGTGGTTCTGTGGGTTTCCTCTGGGGTACTCTGGTTTCCTCCCACAGTCCAAAGATGTGCAGGTTAGATGGATTGGCTGTGCTAAGTTGCCCCATATTGTCCAGGAATTTGCAAGTTGCACGGATTAGCCATAGGAAATGCAGGATTACAGGGATAGGGTAGCGGAGGTGGGTCTGGGTGGGATACTCTTTGGCGGGTTGGTGTAACTCGATGGGCTGAATGGCCCGTTTCCAAACTGGAGGGATTCTATGAACCTCTGAAGTAAACTGTGGCCTCAGTTAGTTAATACTTTGCTAGAAGACTGGATTCTGTACAGCTCAGAGCATGCTGCTCATTAGCCTTATCATTATGTACAGTCTAGTAATAAACTTTTTTAACAGTAATCTAGAAATCTGGTCAGAACTGATATGCAGATGCACAGACACCACACCAGAACAAATAGTATAAATGCATAAAAAATAAGTACAAACGGGTAACAGAAGTATTTGTTGAATAAGGGACAAAAATAGATATAGTGGGATAATTTTTTTGTGGAGCACTATGGTTACAATATTTATAAAGTGACTTCAATATTTCAAAATATTGCAAGACTCTTCACAGCAGCATTATAAAACAAGTCATGTAAGAGATATTAGGTCAGATGACCAAAAACTTGGTTAAAGAGGTTTAAGAAGTGACTTAATCTCAGAAACTAGGAGAGGCACAGAAAGCCAGGGAAGGGATTCCAGAGCCTGGGGCCCCTAGCAACTTAAAGACATAATTCCCAATAGTGGAGCAATTGTGACTGGGAACAGGGAGGAACACATCTCAAAGGAATAGCAGGCATTTACAGAGGGGAAGGTAGATAGCTATTGGGCTGAATGGTCTGTTGTTATTATGTGAACAGTACATCGTTTCTACCCCACGATCAACCCAAGTTTACTTGAAACTAGTTGCCAGCTGTGGTCTTGAAGCGGTGATCTGGATTTCCCTTCCCTGATCTATCTGGTGTGCGGCTCCACCTTTTCTCAGTCATCTACCTTCAAATCTGAAGGGCTTTGGTCTGTCTGTCTGTGGAACTCACCTTTTAACACTGGGCGGCACACTTGTAACCAAGTATTGGTTCAACAAAACGGTCAGGCCAGGTCATACAAGATAAAACTGAGGCCTGGTCCACCCTCCCAGGTAGACAATAAAGATCCCATCATACAATTTGAATAAGAGAAGTTAGCTCCCCTATGCCCCCCGTGTTCTGGCCAATATTTAACCCACAAATCAACATCGCACTGGTCACTATGTTACTTTGTGTATGTGACAGCTTGCTGTATTTCCTACATGACAACAGAGACTACACTGAAACAAAAGCACACTTAATTGGCTGTAAAGGACTTGGGAATGGGAGCATCCCAAGTGGCTGCTGGGTGCTATGGAAATGCATTTTTTTCCTTTTTACAAATGGGTTTTTGGATTTCACCTTCTGGCGGGAAGTTGCCAGTGTGTCAGGGCTTTGAGCACTCTTGTCTGGTTTCTCACCCAGTGTATGCACACCCATGTTCCCCAGTGGAGTGCGTCGGTCCTCAGGCCATCCTGGGAGTGCAGTCTTTTCTAAACTGGCCCCCTGAGAATATCCCCCCCTGATCTCAAGGCATAAGAACGAATCATTGAAAGCCAGCCAATCTTCCAGTTTGTAAGAATCACAGACCTCTCCACTTTATTTAATAGCTTAATGGGTCAGAGCTTACAATAGGCCTTTATGGATCTGAACTCAAACAAGCCCCTGTCACATTAACTTTTAAAAATGTTATTCCGATTTGCCCCTTGGAATTTTTAGACCATCTTTTATTGGCGTTCAGCTGCAGGAACAAAATAACTCACATTTGTGACAGATCATCAGCCCTGTAATTTGGCAACAAGTTAAATAAATGAACTTTAAAGCGTTGCACAGCAGGTCATCTAACACAAAGAGCAGCTTTTAACATGTGCACCTCCTGAAAAGGCCAGGCAGTTACACTTTGTTCCCTGGCCATTAGATCAATTATCCATTCCATGTGTTCACTGACCACTCCCTGGCAATTACTAGTGCATCTCAGTGAAATATCTCCCCATCTGCACTCATAATAGAGGGTTGAAAGCTTCCAAGGAACTCAAAGCGCACACAAAGCTAACATCTGTTTGTTCAGCAGACAGGAACAAAAGGAATGTGAAGGGGAGGGTGGATTGAGACGCCAAAGATACCAAGTCACAGCAACGACATGAGCAAACCAAACCCTCTCTGATCAAAAAGGCATAAAGATGCACTGAGAGGATGTAACATGGAGTGAATGGAGAACATGCTGTTGGATTACTTGTTAAATTATTATGAGAAGAGACGAGACCGTTTGCTCCAGATGTCACATTTGAATGATCTACTTGAAAGTAATCAGCCTGAGTCTGAAGCAAAAACAGAAGTTAGTGGAAAAGCTCAGCAGGTCTGGTAGCATCTTTGGAGAGAAATCAGAGTTAACGTTTCAGATCCAGTGACCCTTCCTCAGAACTGAGCCTAAAAGATGTAGGGTCAGGTCCCACACCAGAAATTCGAGGATAAAACTCAAAGCTGACATTTAAGTGCAGTAATGAGTATACGGTGCACTGTCAGACCCCACAGTCGAAGATATATTTCCCTCCCCACCCCTATCTGCCTTTTGTCGGGACCACTCTCTCCGTGACTCCCTTGTCCGCTCCACTCTCCCCATTAGCCCCACCACCCCCGACACCTTTCCCTGCAACTGCAGGAAGTGCTACATCTGCCCCTACACCTCACCCCTCACCTCCATTCAAGGCACCAAACAAACCTTCCACATCAGACAGAGGTTCACTTGCACATCTGTCAATGTGGTCTACTGCATCCGCTGCTCACAATGTGGCCTCCTCTACGTCGGTGAGACCAAACGGAGGCTCGGGGACCACTTTGTACAGCATCTGCGCTCGGCTCGCGACAAATGACAACCCCTTCCAGTCGCGAACCACTTCAACTCCCCCTCCCACTCCCTGGGTGATATGTCCATCCTAGGCCGCCTCCAGTGTCACAATGACACCACCCAGAAACTGGAGGAGCAGCACCTCACATTCTGCCTGAGGAGGCTAGAGCCCAATAGTCTCAATGTGGACTTTACCAGTTTTAAAATCACCCCACCCCCAGCCTCACCTCATGTCCAACCCTCCCCCTCATCCCTGCCTGACACAACCTGTCCATCTTCTCTCCCACCTATCCGTTTCTCCCACCTCACTGACCAATCCCCACCACTCCCTACCTGCACGCACCCATCACCATCCCACCTACCTTCCCCAGCCCCACCCCTCCTCTCTATTTATTTCCCAGCTCCCTTCCCATCACCATCCCACCTACCTTCCCCAGCCCCACCCCTCGTCTCTATTTATTTCCCAGCTCCCTTCCCCCTTCCTCATTTCTGAAGAAGGGTCCTGACCCGAAACATCAAGTTTCCTGCTTTTCTGATGCTGTCTGGCCTGCTGTGTTCATCCAGCTCCACACTGTGTTATCTCTGACTCCGGCATTGGCAGTCCTTACTAACTCTCACTGTCGGAGGTGCTGCTTGTAGATATTAGAGCGAAATTGACAAATGTAGGCCCTTCCCAGCCCAACTGTGTTCTGGAGCCTGTGTATGTTTGTTGTGGGTGGTTGCACGCACATTTCAGTTATTTTTAAAATATTGTAACATGTTCCTGCATGTGAACAAACGGTCTCTGCACTGAGACCCTGGGGACCCTTGATCTCCATTTGTGTAAAGCAGACCAACAGACATAAGGCACGCTGCTTTCGACTTGCAACTTTCCACTACTTTCTGAAGCACGTTACCTCAACGTGAGAAAACAGCTTTCACAATGTTCCCAATGACTGGGGAGTCCAGAACTGGGGGTCAAAAGTTTAAGGGTTTGGGATAGGCCTTTTAGGACTGAGATGAGGAGAAATGTCTTCACCCAGAGATTGGGAGCCTGTGGAATTCTCTGCCACAGAAAGCAGTTGAGGCCAAAACACGGAATGTTTTTAAGAAGTTAGATGTTGTTCTTAGGGCTAAAGGGATCAAAGAATATGGAGCGAAAGTGGGAATAGGGGACTGAGTCGGATGATCAGCCATGATCGTATTGAGTGCTGGAGCAGGCTTGAAGGGCTGAATGGCCTACACCTGCTCCTATTTTGTATGTTTCTATGTAACTCAGAAGAACATCTTTCTGTTCTTTCAATTCTGGCCTCCTGATCGTCTCTGAATTTTGTCACTTTACCACTGAATCATATAGCCCAGGAGAAGCCCATTCAGCCCATCTGGGCTATACCTAATGAACAATCAGACCTGATCATATTGAATGGTGGACTAAGCTCGAAGGGCCGAATGGCCTACCCATGCTCCTATGTTCTAGGTTTCTATGTTTTTAAAACTATAAATGGCAGGATATGCTTCTGTAAAAGAGGCGTTTTGCACTAGTGAAACAGAATAACTTGAATTTTCCTCCAGATTTTTGATTTTTCTTGGAATTTCCATTTTTCCATTCTAAAAGTTTCCGAAACTGGGGTTTGTAGAGATGTCTGGTTGGCGGGGGGGAGGGGGTCCGAAAAAACAGGGAATGCATGGGTGAAGGTGTCCTGGGCAAGAACAGGGAAGTGAGAGGTTACGTGAGACAGGCCTTACCACTTCACCATCACATTGCCGGGAACTATCCTGATTTCCATTCAATTTCCCTTCCTGGCTCCTTTCCTTTCCTTTCCTGGCTCCTGAATCTCCTCAGAGGATGCCAAGACTCTGGAGGGACATGAACCCAAGTGGAGCCAGGATTGTTTCCATCAGGGTAGGAAAGGTAAGGGGGAAATTCGATTGACAGTTTCAACATCACTGAGCATTTTGACTGGGTAAATAACAAAAAGCCTTTGCTAGTAACAGATGAACTGAAGCAGAAAAACGCAACATTTAAACTGAGGTTTAGAAAAGAGCCGAAAATGACACAAGACAAGTTGGGATCTGGACCGTGTGCTGCTTCAAAGTTGACGGGGGGGGGGGGAGCGGAAGGGTGGGGTGTGAAGAAGCTGATTTAAACATCACTTTTGAAAGAAAATTGGATAAAAGAAATCACAGGGAAACAGCTTACAGGACTTTAGGAGAGGAATGGTCCATTGGATAGTGTTTCCAGTGAGCTAGCACACAGGTTTGATGGGCTGAATGGGCTTTTCCTGGGCTATATGATTTTGTGCACATCAACCAAAGCATGGGGAGTGACCCCATCCTTCAACATCAGTAACTGAGCAACAGACTGACATTTAGCGTGTTGGTCCAGGAAAGCAGGTATCCAACAGCCACTTGTGGTGTGGTGGTAGTGTCCTGACCTTTGAGCCAAAAGGCCTGAGTTCAAGCCCCGCCCCCTCACCAGAAATCTGTCCTAACATATCTGAACAGGTTGATTACAGTATCAAAACAGCCTCTGGGAAAGGGTTATGGATGTTGGCGGACATCATTTCCACAGTAAGAGTCAGCACCTTCAGTCAAGAGAGATGTAGACGGATAAAAAAAGGCTGAGGATGTTGGTGGATGAGGGACAAAAATGAAATTCTGTTAAACCCCCAAACATTGCAAGATATCACAGTGTGCAAGGAACAAAACTGTGCCCACCACATTCAGATGGGCTGGCAGCCAGTCAAAGGCAGTTGCGGTGTTTTCAAACTACAACAAAACGAAAAGCAATTGATAATCTCCAAATGTATGCAAACTTTGAATACAGTGCTCAAAGTAAAGGCTGCACAAGCAAAGCCAAGTCACCTTGTCAACACTTACAGCAAGCCACAGGCCTCACGAAGGTAACTGCATGGATGAATTGGAGAGCAAGAACTGCAGATGCTGGAGTCAGAGATAACACAGTGTGGAGCTGGAGGAACACAGCAAGCCAGGCAGCATCAGAGGAGCAGGAAAGTTAATGTTTCGGGTCGGGACCCTTCAGAAATCTGACCCAAAACGTCAGCTGTCCTGCTCCTCTGATGCTGCCCGGCCTGCCGTGTTCCTCCAGCTCCACAATGTGTTATCCATGGATGAATTGGCTTCCAAGGCAGAGCAACAAGGGAGAATGTAGAAGAGTTCAAAATGGGCAGGTATCAATAGGAACCGTGGGCTCTGTCCTGTCTTATCTTTGAAGGTGGATGTTTATTCTTCAATTGCTTACATACATACTTGGGTGACTGTATTTCTTGGCTTAGGGAAAAAATAGAATCACAAGAAGTATATTACTAAGTTCATTTATTAATATCACTATTCAGAAGGTTGTGAGAGTATTTACCTTCTAACACACAGAATAGCTGAGGGGACTAGCAACCAGAACTGGATGCAGGCACAGGAACATTAGATAAGTACTCGAGGCAGACAGCATTTGAAGGTTTTACAGACAGAATGAGGTACGAGAGGGATGAGACAAGGCTTGAAAGGGGCATAAACACCGACGTAGACCAGTTGTCCCAAACAACGTATCTCAATGCTGTAAATTCGATGCAAAAGGAGTAGGTGCATGTTTGCAATCGACTGAGTTATTCATCGCTTAATAAAGAGATCATTGTTTATAAGAGAAAACACAGATGTAGTGCTGGCCTGTGTGGAGGGGTATCGTCCTTGGTCTGGGGGCTCTGGAACTTTGCCACACACAGAACTCATGGACATCTTGACTGTATTGACAGGGGTGAGGCTACAAACAAATCAACTATTTTCTCTGAAAAGAAATAAAAGTTGTGCCACTTCTAAACCGCTCTCTATAAAACTCCTCTCGGACGCTGCTTGACACACTGGATCCCTCCCACACGAGAGTGAAGTAAAATAAAACCAACTGCAATAAGCTCATGTTTCACTTCAGTTCGAGGTGGGAGTAGGAGAAAGGGTTTTGTGATTTTGCGGAGCATGCTCTTTGTAAATCATTTACATTGTAGCTCCGCACGGCGAAAGGAATTCTCCTCCCTCTGCAGTGACATGACCCCATTGAGCTCTCAGGGTCATTTCAAATGCACTTCTTACCAAGCTTCCTCCGTTTCTGCTCAAGTTAGCCTGTGGGCTGGATTTTAGTTCAGAAAGCAGGGCGGGAACAGAGGGTAAAACACTGGGAAGAGAAGGGCTATCTCTCAGCCCCGGCAAACTTAATGGCAAGCCCTGAATCTCAATTTTTCGGGGCCAGGCGGGATTGTGGAATAATCAGAACAACCATCATCTTATAGAATGGCGAAGCAAGCCAGAGGGGGCTACACCTGCACCGGATTCAAATAGGGGTAATTTTTGTCTTCATTACCTGACTGCAGCTGGCCAGACTAGCAGACTGGCAGCTGGGTAAGGTGGTCAGTGCCAGGGATGAGTGCAGAGGAGCTGAGAAGATGGAGGTCACGTGGATGGGGAGGTGGGAATTGGTGTGTGATGAGGGGTGGTGAATAGAGAATGAATTGACCGAGTGTCAGAAAGGAGTGTGTAGCTAGGGAAACTGGAGCAGGGTATCAAGGGGGCACATAGCCAGGAGCATTGAGGACACTGGGGCCAGTGTACACCGGAAGCTATGTCCCCTCTCATCTGCCACACAGCGCTCAGAGGCAGCGAAGATTAATGGGAACATTGGTTGGAGGGTTGGAAGGAGGCAAGGGTTATCAGACCTTCCGTGGAAGAGATCTGAAGGTTAGAGGAGGAGAAATTTCTTTACTCAATGAGCAGAAAATTTTTGGAATTCTACGTCCCTGACATTTGTGGATATTTAATTATCGTGGGCATTCAAGAAGGAAGTTAATAGATTCTTTTGTGAATGAAGGGAGTTCAGAGTTTTGGGATATTGTAAGAAGATGCAGTTGATGTAGGTATAAGTCGTGATCATATGGAATGGCAGAGCAGGCTCAAGGGGCTAAATACTCCTGTTTCTTACAGTCCTTAAAAGTTTGAGGTGGACTTTTCAAGCTTAGTGAATCCAGCTGGCTTTTACCTCCCAGAGCCAAGTGTTCTGACCTCCCTTTACCATTGACAGGCCTAGATTACATTGGTGCAAGTTAAATACTAGGCACAGAAACAAGTTTTAACATTTCATAGGATCCCTACAGTGCAGAAAGAGGCCATTCAACCCATTGAGTCTGCACCGACCCTCCAGCGAGCACCCCACCCCGACCCTCACCTCCCCCCTGTCCAATCCCTATAACCCCACATTAACCATAGGTAACCCACCTGGCCTGCACATCCCTGGACACTACAGGAAAATTTAGCACCTAACCTTTGGACTGTGGGAGGAAACCAGAGCACCCGGTGAAAACCCACGCAGACACAGGGTGAATGTGCAAACTCCACACAGACAGTCACCCGAGGCTGGAATCAAATCTGGGTCCCCGGTGCTGTGAGGCTGCAGTGCTGACCACTGAGCCACCCAACTGTCAAACAGCCTTTTAAGTGATGACAAGCTGCCTTCCTCTTTATCCCACCTTCATTAAAACCAGGCAAGAGTCAGGATTCAGATTTTCACATTCGATCCGACTGTTATGGCAAGTTAACATTTCTGTTGCGGTTTCCCACCTACATTGGTGGGTGAAATTTTTGAGATTGCTCTCCCACCTCAAGGTGTCTCTAGGACATGCTGTCAGCCAATGACATTGAGAAAGCCTCAAAATGCCACCTAGTGGTGAAAGCTCGATAGCCCATTGACTGCTTCCCCATCCCCCAGCCAACCATTATGAAAGCGTCAGTCACCAAGTAAACTCATGCCTCCCTCCGTTAGCAGCTTTAAGTAAAACGATATTAGTTGGTTGCCCATTTCGCCAACACAGGAAAATGCCCATCCAGCTCTGCGCAGACATCCATCCCAAAATTATTCTGACCCCTGGTTGGCAAAGAGTGTCTCGAGACTCCAGTCAGCAGTCTGCTTGCATGGTTATTGCCCTGGCAATCTCTGCCAAAGATGTTTTACGACCAACTAATCGCACATTGGCTCCTCTTGTTTACTTTGCTGGTGCAGTCGTGCATCATTACACAGTCCAGCTCTGACTGCAATGTGCCATTAGTTGCTGAATATATATTTCATAAAAAATTAAGGGCAGTTTGCGAAACCCTCCCATTATACCATCGTGCTAGTCTGCTGTGAATACCTACCACAGACTCGTGACTGAATGAGAAACACTTAAAAGCAATTGCACCTACACAGCATGTAGATTACTGATGCGTCTGCCACAAAGTAAGGAACAATAAACGGACTGTCATATAAAATACTGGTATACACACACACGCAGATCTTAACCAGGGGCTACATCAAAGGGCCATCACCCAAACAAAATTTAGATTAAATTCCACGAGTCACCACTCATGCCTATTAAAGTTTGAGTTTCGTGACAAAATGAGATTAGGATGTTACAACATAGAACAGGCCATTCAACCCGAACAGTTCAAGATGGTGCTGATGATCCATATGAGCCTTCTTGAACCCTCTTTATTGTGCTCCGTATGTCACTACCCAACCCCAACCTCTTTTGTGATGCCTTCTCCTTAAATAAAGTTTGAAATATTTCAGGAAACTCTCACTGAGCACGAAATGCAAACACCCCGAGATGGTTCATCATTCTTTTAAGGCAAGGGCAATCCTACAGGAGAGGTACAGGGTCGGGAGAGGAATCCTAGATTGTAGCAGAAGTTGCCAATTTCCACATATTCCCACATATCCAGGGAAGGAAATTAAAGATTTTATCCCAGCCTCACAAGAGGCTTGAAACTGCTGGCAGTGAATGAGTGAGTGAGTCTACCCAGCAGCATACAATGGGGGCGGTTGGAAGTACAGTGAGCATTCTGAATCGGCACGGTCATACCAGCTCTAGGCTGATGTTGTCTCCAGGGTGTAGCTTCAGGATGGAGGGAGGATGAGAAGGGTGGAAAGGAAAGAGGGACGGAGAGAGAGAGAGAAATGAGAAGGAATTGGGAAGGAAGAGGAGAGAAAGAATGAAAAGTAACTGTCAGAAAAATAAGGAGATGAAATTGGAGTTTATTATTGGAACATAGAATCCCTCATGTGGAAGCAGGCCATTCGGCCCATCGAGTCCACACTTCCCCTCTGAAGTGCATCCCACCCAAATCCAGGTCCCCATCCTATTCCCATAACCCTACAATTCCCATGGCTAACCCACCAAGCCTGCACATCCCTGGACACTTTGGGCAATTTACCATGGCTAACCCAACTATACTGCACATCTTTGGATCAGTCACAATCTTATTGACTGACAGAGCATACTTGATGGTCTGAACAGCCCACTTCCGCTCCTACATCTTACTGTCATCTTGAACTGACTTGGTGATGTTGGAGCACATTGATAAGAGTTGCAAATGCAGTTTCAGATATAAAAAAAATGAGTTAATGAAACACACACTGAGCAATATACTGAAGTGATGCATACCAATACCAAAAGAAATCCTCTCACTGAAAGAATTCAGAATCCTTTGATAAGAATTTTTCATATGCATTAAGAAAAATAATTAAACATAGATGAAGTTAACAGATTCTGAGCCATTCCTGTCTCTCGATCTCACCTGGATTTTAATGAACGGCTAAAGTGCAATAATCAAGGGAGACCTACCCTCGGCCAGAGAAGGGACACATAAATATCAAATAATGTGACATTTTTGGGGATAAATAATGAGCGTGAAATGTGGATGTTTCTAGCCATTTATTGCCAACCCCTTGCTGCCCTGAGAAGGTGGTTGTAAGCTGCCTTCCACTTCAGTCCATGTGCTGCAGGTAGACTCCACAGTCATTAGGGAGAGAATGCCAGGATTTTGACCCGATGACACTGAAGGAAAACTCATTTAGTTCCAAGTCAGGGTGATGTGTCACAAACACTCTGCAAACCATTAGGCCAAGTGTATTTTCATCAAGAAAATGGAAGCTTATCAACTCCGTCAGCAATTCCAACAAGCAAACACTAGAGGAAAAGATCCACAGTTTATAATTAACCTAAAAAATGCAAGGGAAGAGGACAGATAAGGGCATCTAAGAAGGGACATTGGAGCATCTGTAAGGGCATGAAGGAGTCTGGTGTGTGTGTGTGTGTGTGTGTGTGTGTGTGTGTGTGTGTGTGTGTGACAACGAGCATCTGGGCAAGGCAGGAGGGCAGGGTGCATAGAGACAAAGTGAGAATTACTGACAATTCCCAATTTCAACAACATTCCATTGTTTTTAAATTATATTTTGCTGTGCCCTAATGTTCAGAGCTGATTCAATCAAATTCTTTACATTTAGATCAGATTATACGTTTCAGTGTAAGATGTTAATTAAATCTATTAACCCCACTGAGAGGACAAAGTCTGTGACTCTTCAACTTACTGCTAATGATACCCTAAGTCTTTCTGTTCCAAATACAGGAACAGAACTCAAGACAACAGCCCTTATTAACAATTTTATTTTACTTATTTAATAGTCAGGCTGACTGTGCATTTGTACCATGTGTATACTTTTAAAAGATTTACAGAGGATTTTTTTAGACCTTATTATTCATAATATTGATTGTTTGCATTCACTGAAGCAAAGTTTTCATTTAAACTTGGAAGCTGCTATTGACTTGTCAGCAGTTCATCCTAAATGATATTAGAATGAAGTTGGGCAGATTGTGAGTGATTTCCAACCAGGGTTAAAACAGAGTGAATTCGGGAGCAGATGGGTTTAATTAAGTGAACCTTTAGAGAGGTCCCATTTTACACACTGTCAGGAAAGTAACAATTTTAAGTTTGAAAGTTGACATAAAGGAGACAGATTTCTTGTTGATGGGAACTGAGTGTAGAGAGAAATAAGTTTGACAAACTTCACAGTGCAGATCAGTCACAGAATGCTAATAAACAAGAAGGGTCTCACAGACAGGCCCACTCAATATTTATAAAATACTGAAATTTCACAAGATGTAGCAGCAAAAGCTCTGCACCAAATTATTAAAGGAACTTGTGAATGACTGAATTCAACCTGAGCAATATTCTAACAGATGGATGCCATCCCCCTGTGCCCCTAACCCTCATCGTGGGGCTCAGGCTTCCTAAATAACAACCAGACAGTCTTAGATACATTTTCCAAACAAGTGTTGGGGAAGGTGGTAGTGGTGAGAATTGAAGCAGGGAGGGTTGGGGGAAGTGACACAGGAGTTGGGGAAAGTTGGATGGGATAAGTTGATGAGGGAAGAGCTGAAGGGGGTCGGGAGTGTTGGGGGGAGTGCAAGAAAGAGCTGGAGGGTGCAGTGTCAGGGAAAGAGTTGGAGAGGGAGAAACATTGGAGGGGGGGGGAAAAGTTAGTGGGGCAGGGGAGTTGGAGAGAGGCTAAGAAGTCACCAGGGTAGGGGTGTTGTGGTGGCTGAGTGTTGGAGAGAGGTGTTTCTAAACAGCAGGATTGGTTGGTTGGTCGTTTAGTTGGTTGGTTGGTGGGCTAGTTGGTTGGGGGAGGGGGGAAGAAGGGGGAAGAGGAGGGAAGGGGTATGTTCTTGGTAGGCTTTGGAAATGCCCCAGATGGATGGGAGTCCTCACTCTCTCCCTCTTGGAGGTAGCAATGTAACTGCAGAGACTCAGTATCCTGTCTGTCTCTGCCTTTCCGCTCCTCTCTCTCACCCTCTCTGCTTCTCCCCCAATTGTCCTCTCTCAATCCTCCCTCTGTCTCTCTTTCCCCTCTTTGTCACTTCCCACCCTCATCTGTATTCCTCATCTCACTTTCTCCCCAATGTCTCTCTCCTGCCCCTCTCTCTTTCTCACTCTCCTCCTTGCGTCTCTCTGCTCATCTTTCTTTCTCTTTCTTCTTGCCTGTCTCTTCCACCCTCCTTGCGCCTCTCTGCTCATCTTTCTTTCTCTTTCTTCTTGCCTGTCTCTTCCACTGCGCCCCGACCAGCCCCTTCTCCCTCCACTTTTTCTTTCTCTCTCTCTCTCTCACTCTCCCTGTCACTCTCACTTTCTCTCTCATGTTTGTTTCTTTCTCCCCCATCTGTTTCTTCCTCTCTCTCTCTCTCCCTCTGTCCATTTCATCTCCCTGTCTATTTTTCTGCCTCTTTCTCTCTCCCTGTCTGTCTCTGTCTCTCTCTCTCCCTGTCTCCCCCTCCATGTCTCCGCGGTGTGTGAGGCAGGGCCGGGCAGGGGCTCCTTACTCTCAAACCCCGGGCACCAGACGGTCTCTGCCGCTCCTTCCCGGTGTTTAGGAAGGAGTGGTAATTTAAAAGTGGGGAAGTTTGAGGGGGCGGTTAAATTGTATCTGAAATCCAAGGGGGGAGGAAAACGAACTCGGAAAGATGAGGAAAATAAACTTTCTCGTCATTGAGCCGCGAGTTTTTGGGGAGAGTGACGGGGGCAGGAGATAAACATTGTTAAAAACAGTCAAAAATAAAAGTCAGACAAAGTAGCATTGGATTGAGGGAAAACACATAAAGCCATTCTTCCCAGAAAAGCCCCAACTATGACTTTAGGAAAGACACTGGTTAAACTGTAACACTGTGAGCTGCTGAGGATCTAAGTGAGGGATGTCGTTTGCTCCATGGCCCTCAGGAGGAACCTTACCTGCTTGACTCGGGTTGACCATCCACAGGAGCAGCACAGCGAGGGCCCGCAGTCCGTGTGGCCGAGGGGAGAGCATGCTGAAGGCGGCTGCAGGCAGCTCCTTTTCCCCTTCCCCTCTCTCTCAGGCCAATGCGGAAATCAAGACGGATTTGAAAGTGCAGGAGCAGAGAGCACGGGAGATTTCTTTAAAATAAAGCACACTCAGTCTTCTCTCTCCGTTGCCTCACACACAAAAAATAAACTTAAAATAGAAAATGTTTGCAGGAAAAAGATCCTTTGAACGTCTTCCAGAGGTGAAGCTGATACAGCGGCAAAAAGTCATTAGGTTTTCAATTTCTCCCGGTCACTTTGAAATCCCAAGTTGTGTTTTCTCATCGTTCCGGGTTTAAACTCTGGAGTGTGTGTGTGTGTGTGTGTCTCTCTCTCTCTCTCTGTATGTGTCCCAGAGTCACCCCCCCCACCCCCACAACACACACACACACACACACCAAACTCCCTACAATCCTGGGGTGTAAAACTGGGATGTTCGACACTCGCTGATGGCTGTAGGAACTGCCAAGCGACACAGATCCGACTTCACTCAGCTCTTTCTCTCCAAAACCCGTCCCCTCCCTCTCTCTCCTTCCCCTCCCTCTCCCTCTCTCTCTCTCCCCCACCCCCCCCAAGCCCTTCCTCCCTCCAGTCAGTGAGGGATCTGTTCCAATCGCGTTCTCCTCAGCTGCCACGCTGCTGTTATGAGTTGAAACCGGAAAGAAAAAGGAGCACTGAATGGTTCAACATTTTAACGCACACGGTGCTCCCCCCCACCCCCATCCACGCGAGCTGTCAAGGTACAATTTATTCTGATTGTGATTGATGTGGACTCAGACTCTCTGATAGAATAGATTGTAAACTCCACATTATTAATACATACAGGAAGCCTCACCTCCCATTTCTCAATTAATTTAAAGTAACTGCACACACAAACATACACCCGCTCTCTCACACACATACACACACACCGGCTCTCACACACATACACACACACACACACACACACACCCGCTCTCTCTCTCACACACTCACACCCGCTCACACACACACATACACCCTCACACACAAACGCTCACATACAAACACACACTGACACACTCGCAAACACAGAATCTGACACTCAGACACACACACACACACTCACCTACGCACACGCAGAGACACACACACACCGCCTTCCACAATATCACAGAGATTTCAAAAAGACCCTGACCAATGTCATTCCGAGTTATGTTGCGATTTGGGATCAGTGTGACTGGGAGAAATTGCAAATAAAGTATTTTGAGAAAATTTGCCTCAGCGTTGTTCCTGACAACAAAATCCTGCCCTGACGATTTTTTTAAATGAGTGTAGGACGCCAAATTGGACTAAACTCACGTCCTGTCGCCTTTCGGCTAATGTTCCCCTCCATCTCTCAAAACAAAATTAACTAAAACTGGGGCTCCACTTCTGAGGAGAGCGAATATAGATGCCAAAATAAAAACAAGGGAACGCTGACTATTTAGGTAAAGTTAGCAACTCATGAAACTCACCAGAGTAAACTTTCCAGTTCAATGATTTTATTTAAAGTGTGGGAATGTCACTAGACGAGAGACTCATATTAATGTTCTGCGAGCCAGGGTTCGAAACCCACCAGGGCAGAGGGTGATATTTGAATTCAATAAAAATCTGGAATTAAAAACATTGTCTCATGGTGACTATGTGTAAGCATTTTCCATTATCTTGTTCACTAATGCCCTTTAGGGAAGGAAAACTGCCATCCTTACCCAGTCTGGCCTACACGTGACTCCAGACCCGCACCAATGTGGTTGATTCTTAAAGGCTCTCTCCGGTAATTAGAGATGGAGAATAAATGCTGGACTAGCCAATGATGCACACGCCCTCCCTATGAATGGGATACAAAGCAATTTTGCGGATTAAAGGGTGGGTTTTCCAATGTGTACGAAGACCTCTCTCACTGAACACAACGTTAATATTCCCGATCTGAACAGCAAATGCAGAGGCGAGCGGGTAATCCCGAATGGGTCGGGTACAATAAACAATTTATGATGATTAAAAAATTGTTTTAATTTATTAATAAAGTGTGCAGCAAACAGCACACCACCAGGCACCACACCCAGATACATCCACTGAACTCGCCCAGTTTGTCACTGGAAAGGCAAAGAATGACTGAACAACAACAGAAGATCTTTTAAATGCAACAGAAACAGAAACTCTGTTTCGAAAACAACAAATACTGAAGCGCAGATTCATGAAGAGTCATCTAGACTCGCGGGTTTAGCTTCAGAGATAATGGGTACTGCAGATGCTGGAGAATTCGAGATAACAAGGTGTGGAGCTGGATGAACACAGCAGGCCAAGCAGCGTCATAGGAGCAGGAAAGCTTGATGTTTCGGGCCTAAAACCTTCTGAAACGTCAAGCTTTCCTGCTCCTCTGATGCTGCTTGGCCTGCTGTGTTCATCCAGCTCCACACCTTGTTATCTCGAAACTTTAGCTTGTTCTCTCTCTCTCCATAGGTGCTGCGTGACCCGCTGTGACCTCCAGAGTTTTATTGATTTCAGTACAGATTGCAGCATCTGCAGTAATTTGCTTCTGTATTAACCCAGTTTCTCTCTTCACAGATGCTGCCAGACCTGCTGAGATCCCGTAGTTCCTTGTATTTTTTTTTGTTGAATATTTTAAAAGTAACTTGGTTTACCCCTTGTGCAGCGACAGAGTGGATTTATCCTCAGTCTGGACGCTGTGATAAAGTTGCAAATCGCCTTCTGAAACCAGGCCAGAGGTAATTACCTACTGAGCTAAACAAAAACTGGGCATTTTGGCAAACAGAAAGATGCGCCAGAACTGAACACACTAACCCGCTGACAGGAGTCCAGTTAAAATGTCAAAACAGAAAAAAACTAACGTTCAGAAAGTATACTTCACAACGCACACACACAGAGTATGGACTCAGAGCTCGACTCCAACAACAAAAGTTCCCTTTTCAAATGCACTGTTTAATCGCAGTAAAAGCTTCAGACAGGAGTTGGGAGATAACAGGTCTGAGGACCCCTATTAACAGGAATATCTGCACTGCCTTGCCAATTTCACCACGACTACAGTCGGAGACCTTGATGTGTTGGTCTGGGCCATTTTTATTGTTTTACAATGTGATAAGAGCGAGCGAGCTGGCGCCACGCAGGGCTAGAGTAAAGATACCGGTTTTCGGGCTGGGATATGGGGTGGGGGGGTGGAGAGAGAGGTTTGAAACTGGCCTGTTTTACAGTGACAGAGAGATCATGGATTTTACACAAAACTAGGGCAAATCCTAACTTTCTTTTTACAGTCTGTTCTTCGCTTTCATATCTCATTGCCAATTAAAAACAGCAGAGATTACTAATTGAAACAAAAAGCAGGCCCGAAACGTCAAGTTTTCCTGCTCCTATGATGCTGCTTGACCTGCTGTGTTCATCCAGCCCCATGCTTGTTATCTCGGATTCTCCAGCATCTGCAGTACCTTTTATCTCGGGCTCAGAGCATTTGTTTTTTAAAAAAAAGTTTAGGCTGACTGAACGAGACTCCCAATGTCTAACCCTTCATCTGATTTCTTTGAAAAATAAACTAAATCATTTAACCAAATGTTCTTTTGAATTTGGTTTTAAAATATAGTAACAAATGAACCACCGCTTTATGTCATCCGATGAATGCAAAAAAAAGCCAAAGTAAATTAAAATTTGCCACAAATTTCTGCAGCGAACAATTTAGATTAAAGGATTGGCAATAAGGTGTAATTTTGGGAGTATCAGAAATCAGACATAATGTTAGGATTTTTAAATTAAAAAAATACTTTGCGGAGGTTACTTTCCGGAATCCCTCTCCATTTTTTAAATACAATCCTGTCACGAATCTTTTTCGGTCTTTGAATTCATTTCCTCCAGCCTTCGCTTTTGTCCTTCAGTTAAAGAAATGGACGTCCCAGGACCTGAAGTTGACGCAGCTTCAGGAAAACAGCAACAATGCGGCAATACTGGGCACGTCACGAGGGGGCGCTCGTAGCTGGCTATCAGAACGAAGGCAGCACCTATCCAGTGCTCCCTCATAATGATGGCCTTGCAAACGTGGAACCGTCCTTCCCCTGGAGCTTATCTGCAAGACACAAATAATGTGGAGTTTTAACCATTCAGTGGACATCAGACTCGTCATGTGATCAGATTGCATGTTCACGTTTTGCAGTTTTGGGGGAATGAGGGAGGAGGGAGTGCAAAGGGGAGGTGGAACCCAGGACAAACAGAAATTGCTGGAGAAACTCAGCAGGTCTGTCAGGATCTGTGGGGAGAAAGCAGATGGTACGGAGGTGCCGGTGTTACACTGGGGTGGGCAGAGTCACGCAACACCAGGTTATAGCCCAACAGGTTTGTTTAAAATCACAAGCTTTCATAGCACAGCTCCTCAGTCAGGTGAAGTTCCCCTCCAAGCCACTCAGCGTCCTGACTTGGAAATATATCGCTGTCCCTTCAGTGTCGCTGGCTCAAAATCCTAGAACTTCCTTCTTAATACTCTTCCTGTGGGTGTCCCTACTGATTGCAATGTGTCAATAAACCAACCCTCACAGCCATCTCATTACTGTCAGGGGTGATCAGGGATAGCTGAGCCAGTGAGATCCATATCCCCCTTTTTTTAAATAAAAGGGGAATAGGGAAGAGAATTTTCTCTTTAAATAGGCAAAAGTGAGGCAGAAATACAACTACTCCTTTCTCTTCCCCAGTCACACCTTCAGATGCCAGATACTTAGCTATTGCCCGCAAAGACGCTGTATGCATCTGTTAGAGAGACGGGGAAATAGTCCTCTATTTTGAGGGGCATCACGCTGCATTCGGTACAGGATAAATTCCCACTGACTCCTGGCAAACCTGAGCCCAAAAGCATCCCAACCAGAGCAGACGCAACCGGCAAAGGGGTCAATTGTTTCAAAAGGTCCAGCAGAAGGATAGTGTGAAAACCCAAGCCAACTACCCATCCAAAAGTCTTCAAACGGACTGTCCTCTCCTGTCAGGCGCCATATAAACCCAGTGTTGGACTGTGCCATCCAATCAGCAACTATGCCTCCAGAATGGGATAAAGTTATAAAAACCAAAAGAACTGTAGATAAAGTAAATCAGAGACAAAAATAGAAATTGCTGGTAAAATGCAGCGTGTTTCTGAGTTCTGAGGACAGAAATTAGAGTTAACGCTTCAGGTAAAGTGACCCTTCCTCAGAACCGAGGAGAGAAATTAGAGTTAACGTTTCGGGTAAAGTGACCCTTCCTCAGAAC
>JAHRHZ010000071.1:23446287-23505048 GCA_024137785.1 Ginglymostoma cirratum
GAGAAATTAGAGTTAACGTTTCGGGTAAAGTGACCCTTCCTCAGAACTCAGAACACTGCTGAGCTTTACCAGCAATTTCTCTTTCTGTCTGGGAGAAGGTTATCCTCAGTCCTCAGGCACTGGTGAAGGTGTAGCCGTAGCAGGGACTTGAAGCGAGACTTTCTGAGTCAACAGTTAGGAGTAGCACCATAGTGACTCACTGTGCTTTCTGTATCACTTTACACTTGTGCTCAATCCAGCTCAGTAATCTGCCCTCTTCCAAAACTAATCATGCAGAAATGAATCAATGGAATCTGGTGGGGGCTCATTCCCCTTTTCTTTACCCTTTCACAGCATGTGAACATCACCAAAAAGACCGGCATCTGTTGCCCATCCCTAATTGCCCTGAAGTTCTGAGGAAGAGTCATACCAGGCTTGAAACATGAGCTGTTTCTCTCTCTCCACAGATGCTGCCAGACCTGTTCAGTTTCTCCAGCATTTTCTGTGCTTTCAGCCGTAACTGGCTGGGGGAAGGATTTAAAAAGGACCCAAGGGGTACCATTTCCACACAGAGGGTGGTGCGTGCATGGAATGAGCTGCCAGATGAAGTGGTGCAGGCTGGTACAATGACAACATTTAAAAGGCACCTGGATGGGTCTATGAATAGGAGGGGATTAGAGGGAGATAATAGGTACTGCAGATGCTGGAGAATCCGAGATAACAAGGTGTGGAGCTGGATGAACACAGCAGGCCAAGCAGCATCGTAGGAGCAAGAAAGCTTGACTTTTCGGCCTAGACCCTGAATGTCAAGCTTTCCTGCTCCTACGATGCTGCTTGGCCTGCTGTGTTCATCCAGCTCCACACCATGTTAGCTAGGGTTTAGAGGGATATGGGCCAAATGCTGGCAAATGGGACTAGATTAATTTAGGATACCTGGTCAGCATGGACAAGTTGGACAGAAGGGTCTGTTGCCATGCTGTACATCTCCATGACTCTATGAATCTACATCCTTGTATGAATGAGAGACAATGGGACAGGGATCTGAGGACGTTTATGGGATGCACTAGTATATCGCCTCATTTCACAATCCAAGTATTAAAGAAGGAGGAGAAGTTGTAGAATAAACTGTGATCTGTCTGTGTGTATCTGACCAGCATCTCTCCTGGACACATCCTTGGACAATAATCACCTTGGAAGCAGTGTCTAACTCACCGTCAGTTAGAGATTTAGCTCAGTCGATAGCCTGCCCTCTCCCTTTGCTACAAAGAATGAAAAGTGTCTCTGAGGGAGATTCACAGCAAATACTTAACACCACAGCAAGAAAACATCAAACCTTTCCACGTTATCTCAATAATTAATCTGTTGGAGATGTAATAACTCTCAATGATTCAGGGTCAATAATGTTTTGTAAGTTCATGGTGTTTGCCCCTGCAGTTTCAGCATATTATCTTCGCTATTGTCTTCGTAAACAGGTTTGGTATCTTTGATTAAATGGAATGGAACTTGCAATAATGAGAATGCTGCTTCCAACAGAGTGTTTTACCTGAAGCGACAATGTTTATGTTAATCCATTGCAGCACAAGATACTGAGCATGGATCTCGTGGTATTCGAGAATCCAACAGATGTTTGTGACAGGTGGCTATTAAATAAAAACTATATATATTTTTAGGTACATCAATGTCTGGGTTAATGTTAATCGATGACATTACACAGATAAGTATGCTTTCCAGTAACTGCTGGAGAAATTGCTGGAGAAACTCAGCATTTCTGGCAGCATCTGTGGAGAGAAAGCAGTGTTAATGTTTCAGGTCTAGTGACCCTTCTTCAGAACTGATTGTAGCCGGGAAAAGGTTGGTGAATGTACTGAAGATGGGGCGGTGGGAGGGGGAGGAGTAAACAATAGGTGGAGATGGGCTCCACAGAGAGAGACAAACAGTTGGTCAGACAAGGGAATGGGTGAAGGTCAGCCTGGGAGAATGAATAGCTGCTAAAGGGGATCATTAGTGGCTGACAATGGCTTGTTTGTGATAGCAACTTATGTGATGACAAGGCCTGATGTTTTGGGGTTGGTGTAAGGACATGAAAGAGGGTGTTCAAGACCTAAAATTATTGAACTCTATATTGAGCGTTGAAGGCTGCAGGGTCCCAAAGTGGAAAATGAGGTGTTAATCTTCCAGCTTGTGCTGAGCTTTGCTGGAAAACTGTAGCAAGCCTGAGACAGAGATGTTGGCCAGGAACACAGTGGTGGGTTGAAGTGGCAGGCAACCAGAAGCTCAGGGTCATTTTTGCAGGCAGTATTCCCGGAATAAGATGGAATATGAGATTGTTGTAACTGTAGGTCACATGATACAGTGATGATATCATGGACATGTCCCTTTAAGGTATCCTAACAATACTGTGTGTGAGATAGAAAACAACATTGCATTATGACAACAGATCAGAATCCCAAAGTACTTATGAATATTTTTAACCTGCAATTCAAAGTGGTGTTTTTAAAAGAGTCTTTTTAAAAGAGAAGTCCTAAAGACAAGAAATACAGGTGGTTCTGCTATAACCCATGTTTCGTTAATGCAAATTAGCTGTAACTTGATTGATGAACGGTAGATGCTGTTTGGATAATTCTGCTGCACAGGTATAGCAATTTTCTGCAGTGATTTCCCTATAATGCGATTTTCTATGGTGATGTACAATAGCACGATTTTCTATAGGGCAAGGTCACACAAGAATGCAATTATCGCATTATAGGAGAACTACCTGTACTGTAGATGTGAATTCAGTGCTGTCTGGCATTGTCATGTGTGGGAACAATGGAATGTTGCACCTAGAGGGTGTCAAGGAAATTTCACAGAGATACAGAGAGAGAGAGAAAGTTGGAACAGGAGGAGAAAATGAGGGGTCTGGCGTTCTCCCCACTCAACAAAAAGCCACTTCTTGCAGATATCGTTTGTCTTTTTCCTCTTTCAGGAATATACAAAAAACTGACTGTAACCCTGATCTGTGTGTTGAGCGAGGCACAGTATGCTAGTGAACTGAATTCTGTGTATGTATATAAGTGAGTGCGTGTGGGAACGAATGTATATGAATCTGTATGTGTGTGTGTGTGTGTGTGTGTGTGTGCACGCGCGTGTGTGTGTGTGTGTGTGTGTGTGTGTCTCTGTGTGTGTGTGTGAATGAATTTTTTTTATTCATTCACAGAATGTAGGAGCCATTGGCTGGTTCAGCATTTATTGCCTGTCCCTAGTTGCCCTTGAGAAGGTGGCAGTGAGCTGCCTTCTTGAACTGCTGCAGTTCATCTGCTGTAGGTAGACTCACAGTGCCCTCAGGGATGGAATTTCAGGATTTTCACCCAGTGAAACTGAAGGAATGGCGATATATTTCCAAATCAGGATGGTGAGTAGCTCAGAGGGGAACTTGTGAGTGGTGGTGTGCCCATGTACCTGCTGTTCTTTTAGGTGGAAGTGGTTATGGATTTGGAAAGTGCTGTCTGAGAAGCCTTGGTAAATTTCTGCAGTGCATCTTGTAGACACTGCTGCCACTGAGTGTTGGTGGTGGAGGGAGTGGACAATAAATTTGAGAGAGAGAAAGTGTGTGTGTGGTGCGTGTGTGTGTGTGTGGTGTGTGTAGTGTGTATGTAATTTGTGTGCGTATCAATGTGTGTGTGTTTGTGAGTTTAAGTGATTGTGAGAATGAATATGTGCATGTGTGTGAGTGAGCGTGAGTGATTGAGTGGGAGTGTGTGTGTGTGTTTGTATGTGTGAGTGAGTGAATGTGTATGTGAGTGTATGTGAGTGTATGTGTGTGTGTGAGTGTGAGTGTATGTGTGTGAGTGTGTGTGTGTCAGAGTGACTGAGTGTGACATCCTGTTACATTCATTGAAACTGATTGCACCTTTTTGAATGATGAGGTCAGTTTTAGTTTGTCAGATGAAGTGTAAGGATTTATGTCACTTGGTCTGGTTATAATTCTCGTAATAATCATTGGTATGGTTTGAATAGATGTGTCTAATTGCCATCTCATTGCATCGTCAGGTCCTCAGCAGCTTATTGGATCAAGTTGTCAGTAGTGTCTTCGTGCAGTTTTTCCCCATGATTGATTTCTAATTCCAGTTCAACTCACCTCCCCTTCAGCTCTCTAACATCACCCATCCCTTAGCTTATTTGGTCCGTGCCTTGTAAACGTCTTGATTCAGTTTTGTGTGGAATGTGCCAGTCTGTTGGAGGTAAACTCTGACAATCTCTGGCATTGTCCGGATCTCTCCCTTGAAGGACGTTGTTCAAGTGTCAATGCCTTGCTCTGAGACAGTCTGCCTCTCTGCAACACACAGCAGCAGCCTCAACTTTTCCAATGAGCCATGTCTGTGTTTTTTACCTTAATGTCCCTGACGATGCCAATGAATACACAACAGCCTCATGGAGACAGCGCCATCGCTTCTCACAAAGAAATTCACAAAGTAAAAAAGGGAAGGATCGTGATTGCAATGAAAATAAATTGCATTTAAAAAGCGCCTAAACCATTGTAACCATATCCAAGCCATTTTACAGGCGTGGTACCAGAAAAGTACGAGTTAGAGATAAATGGCTGAGAGTCTGTGGATCATTTGTAAAGAGTAGATATTGGAATGTCGATAGTTGGAACTGTCAATTTTGGTTTTTCTTGATTTTTGCAGGTTAGTCAAAATCATTTCATCCTGTCAACTTTTTACAGTTGTTGGCTGGAAGTTCAAAGCAAGAGAGGCAATGGCCTGGTGGTACTATTGCTGGCCTGTTAATCCAGAGACACAGGTAACGTTCCGGGGATCCGGGTTCAAATTCTACCACGACGGGCGTTGGAATTTGAAATCAATAATAAAAAAAACGGGAATTAAGAATCTAATGATGACTGTGAAACCTTTGTCGATTGTTGGAAAAACCCATCTGGTTCACTAATGTCCTTTAGGGAAGGAAACTGCCATCCTTACCTGATCTGGCCTACATGTGACTCCAGACCCACAGCAATATGGTTGACTCTTAACTGCCCTCTGAGTAATTAGGGATGGCCGATAAATGCTGGTCTAGCCAGTGATGCCGTCATCCCATGAATAAATAAAAAAAAGTTTCCTAAAACGGGCTTGCAGACGAGTTGGCTTCTAGCACTCAGAGTGAGAGTGTTGTTTACCTGCAATATAGAGGTGACTAGCCAGTAATTCTTTGACTGTGACCTCCACAGCATACTAGTCCTTGAATGGTACAGCAGAGTACCTCAACCCACTGGCAACATAAGCACCTCAGCTCACTGGCACTTCTTCTTTCACTAGCACCTACAGAGTTGAAAACGCTCTTAACCCCTATTCTATTTTGGAAACGAAAAGACACATAGCATGTCCCTCACGTAGGCTAAGTGGGCAACACATACCCTTTGTACCTAAGTCAGTGATCATGGTGCAATCTTATTAGAGACTCACCACCCCATGCTATCAGCCCCACTCTCCACTTTCTCATCTCTTGTCCCTTATGTTATCTTCCAGGCTGGTAATGGGCAAACGTTTCAGTCCCTGATCAATCAAGGGGTAAGCTGTTGACTGCACAGCAGCATTTAACAGATGAACTTGCTTGATATCTCTCTCTTTTCATATTCTTGGAAGTAATGATTGAGAGAGACAGTGAACAGTCTGACAATTCACTGTCAACATTTACACAAGCTTCTTGTAGCTTCAGATTGTTCATCTTTTTAGTAATCACCTTGTTGTTTGTCTCCCATCAAAGTTACCCATCCCACTGTCGTCTCTGCTTCTCTTACCTGTGTTGCCTGCTTTTCTCTCTTTCACCCTTTGTTCTCCAATTTCACCTGTCTTCTTGCTTTTGTGAGATTGACAAGGCTGGGCCCAGTATTCTCCCATGTTTAGATGGAAGAATAAGAGGTTATCTCGCCGAAGCATCAAAGGTCATCCATGTCTGGACAGATTGGTTGTGGAAAGGATGTTTCCATTGGTCAAGTGGGGTCCAGAACCAGGGGGCACTGTTTCAGAACAAGGGGCAAGCCATTTTGGATCCGGTTCAATTACAAGGTGTGGAATATTCCAAATTCTTGATTCCCTCAGAGGACTGTGGAGTCTCAGTTATTGAGTTTCTTCAAGGCAGAGATCAATAGACTTCTACATCAAGGTACAATGTGAGAAAATGGCATTGAGGTAGAAGATTGGCCGGAATCCAGTTGAATGACAGAGCAGGCTTGAAGGGCTGGATGGCCTACTCCTGTTCCATTTCCTTTGTACCTCTATTTTCTTGCTTCCTGCCCTGTTTTTCCTCTTTAATGATTTCCTTTGTAAGTTTTGGCTTGGATCACTGGTGTTAGATTTTCAGGGTTTCAAGGTCTGCTCTGGGGAGATGAGCACACAATCAACTTTGGAGAGGTGTCGAGGGAGCTCTGCATTGTTGGCAGTGCCACCTTTCGGTCTAGGCTCTTTCTACCTGCTGCCCTGCCTCAAATTGAAGAAGAGCACAGGGCGTTGGCGTTTTCTGAGCCAGCAATGAAAAGAAGCCCAGGCTGGATGATCATTTAATTTGGTGGGACCATCCTGTGTGTAAATTTGGCACCACGTCAACAAATTCCATTTATATAGCACGTCATTAAGAAGAAGTGCCATGCCTCTTCACAGTTCGACACTGATCCCTATAAGGAAGTTTATGGACCGATGATCAAACATATAGCATCCTAGAGGATGGGACAGTGATGTACTGAGGCGTGTTAAGACTGTAACTCATTACAATTCCTCAAATGTTCTATTGTGCAAGCAACAATTCCTCAGGAACACATTCATGTTTCATTTAAACACGGATCGTTAGACAATGCTGAAATGGTACCTACTGATAAATGTTCCATAAATTTGCATTGCTAAAAGCTAATCCCAAAAACTCATTGCCATAAAGAAGGACAATATCACTATTTCTTGAGCATAGCTCTTGTCGTCAGCAATGGCTTAGTCTTTCTGACAGGTTTGGGGTGTGTTTGGTGGCATTTGGTGTAGTGTCAAAAAAAAAGGAGCTATGTGAAGCTCAGATGTATCAAAGACATGTGAATGCTGCAATTAAATGAAAGGCAGTCATTGTCGGGGGAAATAGAGACGCTATTTTAGACATGGCCTGATGCCACATTCACTCAAAGGGAGAAATGATTTCTGAATTATCTTTCAGCTGTTGGTTGGAGATGAACATTGGTGAAGATATGAGGAGAATAAGAGCAGAATACTTTGGATATTGAAAATCTGAATCAAACACAGGAAAAACTCAGCAGGAGAAACTGAAGCTCTATTCTGAAGTCTGTGCCCCATGTTCTGTGTCTTCAGTTCTGAAGAAGCATCATCCTGGACTCAAAATGTGAACTCTGTTTCTCTCTCCACAGATACTGCCAGAACTGCTTTAGCATTCTCTGTGTTTGTACCAGGTCAACACTGATTTCTTTTTCTCGATATATCATTGAAGTTCCTTTAAAATTCATCCTGACAACTAGAGAATACAAACAAGTAATATTCATGCCACAAAAATGCCAGGCAATGACCATCCAACAAGGGACAATGGAACAACTGCCCATTGACATTCAATAATATTACCATCAATGAGTTCCCTGCTACCAATGGCTTGGAGGTTACCACTGACCAGAACTGAACTGGAATTGGCACATAAGCACAGTGGCTACAAGCGCAGGTCAGAGGCTAGGAATACCGCAATAAGTAACTCACCTCCTGACTCCCCAGAGCCTGTCTACCATCTACAAGGCACAGGAGTGTGATAGAATACTCCCCACTTGCCTGGATGGGTGCAGCTCCAACAAAACTTAAGAAGCTTGACACTATCTAGGATAATGCAGCTCGTTTGATTGGCACCACATCCACAAGCATCCTCTCCCTCCAGCACCGACACTCAGTGGCAGCAGAGTGTACCATCTATAAGACACACTGCAGAAATTCAGCAAGGCTCTTATAGACATCACCTTCCAAACCCCTAGTCACTTCCACCTAGAAGGACATGGGCAGCAGATATATAGGAACTCCACCATCTACAAGTTCCCCTTCAAGCCACTCACCATCCTGACATGGAAATATATTGCCGTGCCTTCGGTGTCACCGGGTCAAATTCCTGAAACTCCCTCCCTAATGGCGTTGTGGGTCTACCCCTACAGCAGGTGAACTGTAGTGGTTCAAGAAGGCAGCTCACTACCACCTTCTCAAGGGTAAACTAGAGAGGGGCAATAAAATGCTGGCCCAGGCAGCGATGCCCACATCCCACATGTGAGATGGGGAGGCGATGGCCTAGTGGTGTTATCACTAGAGCGTTACTCCAGAGTCATAAAGCCTTGGAGTTTAATAATACAGAAACAGACCCTTTGGTCCAGCTCGTCCATGCCAACCACATATTCTAAACTGATCTAGTCCCATTCACCAGCGTTTTGCCTGTATCCCTCTAAACCCTTCCCATTCATATTCCCATTCAGATCTTTTTAAATGTTGTAATTGTACCAGCCTCCACCACTTCCTCTGGCAGCTCATTCCACACACGCACCACCCTCTGTGTGAAAAAGTTGCTCCTCGGGTCCCTTTTAAATCTTTCCTCTCTCACCTTAAACCTATGCCCTCTGGTTTTGCACTCTCCTTCCCTGGGAAAAAGACCATGGTTATTTCCCCTATCCATGCCTGTCGTGATTTTATAAACCTCTAGAAGGTCACTCCTCAGCCTCCGATGCTCCAGGGGAAAAAAGCCTCAGCCTATTCATCCTCTCCCTATAGCGCAAACATTCCAATCCCAGCAACATCCTTGTAAATCTTTTCTGAATCCTTTCAAGTTTAACAACCTCTTCCTTATAGCAGGGAGACCAGAATTGAATGCAGTATTCCAAAAGTGGCCGCACTAATGTCCTGTACAGCCTTAATGTGACATCCCAACTCCCATACTACAACGCACTGACCAATGAAGGCAAGTGTGCCAAACACCTTCTTCACCATCCTGCCTACCTGCGACTCCACTTTCAAAGAACTATGCACCTGCACCCCCGAGGTCCCTTTGCTCAGCAGCACTCCCCAGGATGTTACTATTAACTGTGTAAGTCCTGCCCTGATTTGCCTTATCAAAATGCAACACCTCTCATTGATCTAAATTAAACTCCACCTGCCATTCCTTCGCCCATTGGCCCATCTGATTAAGATTCCATTGTACTCTGAGATAATCTCCTTCATTGTCCACTACACCTCCAACTTTGGGGTCTTCTGCAAGATTACTAATCATACCTCCTATATTTGCATCCAGATCATTTATATTGACAATGAAAAGCAATGGACTCAGCACTCATCCTTGCGGCACCCCGCTGGATGGAGGTAATGTTCAAATCTGAGTTTGAAACCTGCCATGGCAGATGGAGGAATCTGAAATCAGTAAAAGCCTGGAATTAAGAGTCTAGTGATAACCATGAAACCATTGTCTATTGTTGGAAAAACCTATCTTGTTCGCTAATGTCCTTTCAGGAGGAAAACTGCCATCCTTACCTGGTCTGGCCTACATGTGATTCCAGACCCACAATGTGGTTGACTTTTATCTGGGCAGTTAGGGATGGGCAATAAATGCTGGCCCATCCAGCGATGCCCATGTTCCCCAAATGAATCAAGAGAAAGGTCTTTATTTAATGGCACACCTGGAGGATGGTATTTGAGAGTGCAGTTCTCCCTCACTATTACACCTAAGTTCTGGCTTGGAGAGCAAGCTCAGGACCTGGGGGATGCCTGAACTCCCAATCTCCTGACTCATTGGTGCTGTCCACTGAGTCACCCCTGAAGACGCAGTGAAAAAAGTAAAGCTTTTTAAATTTGCATTTTCTCTTTCTTCATAGGAAAACAAGGAGCTGCATTTGTATAGTACCTTTCACATCTAATGATGTGCTTCTTGAAGTGAAGCCAATGTGGAAAGCAAGGCAGCCAAGGCATGCACAGCAAGATCCCACAATCAGCAATGTGACAACATGAGCACATAGCCGAATTTGTTGATGTCAATCGTGGGATAAATGCCACAGAATCACAGAACTGCAACAGTACAGGAGGCCATTCAGCCCATTGTGGCTGCACCAGCCCTTCAAATGTAGCATCATTACTTTGAGTCAACCTTTTGTTTTCTCTCTATAGCTTTGCTCACTATCTCTCTCCAAATAGCCATCAAACACCCTGTCAATCTGAACCCGCCTGGTCACAATTCAGGGCTGTCCATGCCAGACCCAACTACTCGCTGGGTGAAAATGTTTTTTTTCTCACTTCACCTTTACTTTATTTGCATATTTTTTAAAATTGTGCCCTCTCAATTTTGTTTATTTTACAGCAGGAACAGCTTCCCCCTATCGAGACTATCTAGTCAGTTCACGGTTTTGAACACCTCCGTCAAATCTCCTCTCAGCCTTTTCCCTCTAAATGGAACAGTCCCAACTTTCTCAACCTATCCTCATCACTGCAGCTCCTCGAGACTGGAACTGTTCATGTACACTCCTCATTCTGAACTCTGGCCAGGATGTCCAGACCCTTACTAGAAAGTGGCACCCATAACAACATTCCACCTGAGGTCTGACAATTGTTTTACATCAAATGATTGATCTATTGTCACGTGTGTTTTACAGTGAATACTTCAGTAAAATACAGTGAAATCCTTCACAGTGGCCACAATCCGGAATATTTAAGAAAAAGAAAGGGTATAACTGAGAGAGAGCCCTGAGCCTGCTCACCAACAACCCCTATACTACCACTACTCCCTCCTCCACTGCCTCACTGCTGCCTGTGCCAGACTCACCAACGTCAGAGTTACAACTTTTTAGGCGTCATGTCCTCACCACTGGGCACCTTGCTGAACCCATACTCACCCCCGCAACCAGGAGTCCTTAATCCGGGCCCACTGCATCCAGGAATCTCCTGTTCTGGGCCTACTGGAACCTGGATTCCCTGGCTCTGGACCCACTGCATCCAGGATTCCCTGGCTCTGGGCCAACTGCATCCAGGATTCCCTGGCTCTGGGCCCACTGCATCCAGGATTCCCTGGCTCTGCTGCCAGACCAAGCTGCTGCCGCCATCTCACCAAGAATCCTACGCCCACCGAGATGTCACCTTGATGGCACCGTTGCCAGCCCCCGCCCCTAGCCCCGAACACCAGGAGGACATTCCTGCTGCCGCTACCATCCCTGCCTCCAGTCACTGTGAGGATTGGCATCTGTCCGCCGGAGAAGCCGGCATTCCACGCGTGGCCCGCTCTAGCTGCCATCCTGACATCGCCAACAAACCCGCCACAAAAGGCTCCATAGAAAGGAAAAACAAAAGAAAAGAAAAACAGCAGAAGTAAAAAGAGAAAAAGAAAGAAAGCGGCAGTGGGTGAGCCCCAGGCAAGAGCCCTCCTACATCCAGATTGTCAACATCACCTCGGTACTCTTTTATTCAAGGCAAGGATATTGTATGCTTCATGTACTCCTTTGTCCTTTATTCACTCATGGGATGAGGGCGTCACTGGCCAGGCCAGCATTTATTGCCCATCCCTAATTGCCCAGAGGGTAGTTGAGAGTCAACCACATTGCTATGGGTCTGGAGTCACACGTAGGCCAGACCAGGTAAGGATGGCAGTTTCCTTCCCAAAAGGACATTAATGAGCCAGATGCGGTTTTCCAACAACCAACAATGGATTCATGGTCATCATTGGACTCTTAATTCCCAAATATTTTTATTGAATTCAAATTCCACCATCTGCCATGGCGGGATTTGAACCCAGGTCCCTAGAACATTATCTTGGTTTCTGGACTAATAGTCCAGCGATAATACCATGAGGCCATAGCCTCCCCTGTCCTGCCAATTTCAGTAATGTACACATACAGTACACACCCTGGTTCCTTTGATCCTGCATCTCCTTAGAATCCTTAGTCCTTGACCTTAATGTGCTTTTTAATTGTCTTCCTAATCGGTATGTGATAGTTTTGAACTGTTAATGGTGCGGTTGATTTTGAGAATGATGCTTCATCCTTCCTGTGTAAATCCCTCAGCCCAACAGTAGCCCAGCTGTGTACAGCATACTCACAACCGTCATCCCTTCCAACACAGAATTTGTTACATCAATTGGTTTTCTCAATCTGACACTCAGTTTATCTGATATGTAACGATGGAACCTTGCTTAGATTTGCTCTTCATTATGCAAAGATGTGACTTAGCCCCCAGCGTTCTCAGGAAACCAAAGCAGATTTGGCTGTTTAAGGACATGACCATTTATTGCAGGTTATTTCAGTGAATCAAATGGCAATCATTGTAATTCTGTGTGTTCACTGGTCTCTTCTAGTAGCTTGCTTACTGATCCTATCTATCGAGCTCAGAAGCTGGGCTTGGATCAGTTCCGGCAGCCTTAGCTCTCCATCAATCGAATCATGTAGACACTCTGGAGCCCGACTCCTAATAATTGCTGACTTTAGTGGTGTGTATTGACCCCAATTAATTCAACTCAGCCCCGTTTCCAGGCATGTCCAGCGCTGGATTAAAAGAACCGTATTGATACAAACGACCAGGCCTGTTTGAGATAAACATTTGCGTGTGAAATTAGATTTGACTTGCTCTATCAATTTTCTCTTCCTGCATTGTGCCCTGAAGTGCTAGTGTGTGGTTCTAGAGGCATCAGTTTGTTTGCAATCATTCATAGATGTGGGCATCACTGGTTCGGTCAGCATTTATTGCCCATCCTTAATCCCTCAGAGGGCAGTTAACAGTCAACTACATCATTGTGTGCCTGGAGACACGTCAATTTGACAGATCGATTTTTTCCAACAATGCCCAAGGTCACTATAAAGTAAACATCTTAGTTTTTTTTACTAAATTCAAATTTCACCATCTGCCCCGGTAGGATTGAACTGCTACTCCCCCAAAACATGAAACAGTGCGTTTAAGATTACTGGAATTCCACTACACCATCAACTACCTTAGCATCGTCTTGCCGCACTCTTACCTCTTGAGTTACAAAATTCTGGGTTTAAGTCTCACTCCAGAATTTGAGCATAAAATTCACGGCTGACACTGAGTGCAATGTTCCTTACATTTTCTAATCAGCCTGTATCAGTAACATCATGCCACATTTCTGGACGGCATGGGATTTGAACTTAGGCCTCAGGCTCAGAGGCACCACGGCACTGCGAGAGCCCTCCAGTGGAATATCACACAATCAAAGATATTATTTTAGACTCTTGCTGGGAGTTAGTGCACATTGGTCAGGGATGTGAACGTGAGCCATTGTCCCCTTCTCTCCTTTGGGCCTGCTGGATGAAGGTGGGACCCATTGTTGTGCTTTGACCTTTAATGCCAAAGGAATCTGCTTCATCCCAGAGGGAGATGAATATGGGGCACTTCCTTCACCTCTCTGTAGAAATGTGTGTCATTAGTAAGAGATAAGAATTCTGAGAACGCTAGCTGGCTAAGCGTCAGTGAAAACCACTGGGTTACAAATCTTCACATTGTCTTCAACGAGAAATGATGCAAATTTAGGACATTCAACACACGAATGCTAACATGTCTCTGGAACAGCACTCTTTTTCTCTCTATTCATACATGGGACTTGGGCATTGCTGGTAATGCCAGCACTTTTCACCCATCCCATTGAGCTGAGAAGTCTTGCTGTTTCAGAGGGTATTTAAGAGTTAACCATATTTTTGTGGTTCGGGGTCACATGTGGGCTGGAGCAGGTAGGGATTTCCTTCCCCAAAGGACATTAGTGAACCAGGTGGGATTTTACAATAGTCAATGATAGTCCTCATGGCACCGTCACTGAGACTAGCGTTATGTTCCAGGTTTATTTGTTGAGATAAACCTGCCTTGTGGAATTTAAACCCACGCTCCAGGAGTAACAGCCCGGGATTCTGGTTTCTGTGCTGTAAATATTATGTCCTTGGGAAAGCTGATAGCCTCTCGTTAGGTACTGTTCCACCTCAGCACAGGTTGGATTGCGGGTAACCAGTCCAGAACTGCAGCCACAGTGTGTCAATAACCAGCCCCGCTGTACTATTTGCTCTCCTTACCAGGTCTGGTCTACATGTGATTCCAGACACTGTGCTTGACTCTTATTTGCCCTCTGAAATGGCCTGGCAAGCCATTTATTTGTGTCAAACCATGGCAAAGTCTTTAACAAACCCTTGCATCCACCAGAAAACTTTGACGCTTGGGTCCTTTATATAATATCTCAGGTGTAAAATGCCCTGCCCTGCCTCTATCTACAGAGAATAACTACAAACCAAAAGCAAAACTCAGAAAAGGTAGAAATTCTATTTGTCATCCTGAGACTGGAAAAGTAGCGGCCATTAAATTGGGAAGATTATTACTCAGTACAGGTAACGATTTAAATGTAAAATACTATACAACCGAAGAATATTGCTCCTCCCTAATTTACGTTGAATCATTGTTTGCAGATTGTTTGCAGTTTGACATAGAAACATTCACATAAAACTTCTCTTCATTTAAGATCTTAAACTCTTCACATTAAGTAAGTCCAATGGCTCAGCGGTTAGCAACGCTGCTTCTCAAGAAGAATTTGGGTTCAATTCCACCTTTGGGCAACTGTCTGTGTGGAGTTTGCGTGCTCTCCCTGTGTCTACTTGGATTTATGTGGCATGCTCTGGTTTCTTCCCACAGTCCAAAGATATGTAGGTCAGATGGATTGGCCATAGGAAATGCGGATATGGGATGCTCTTTGGAAGGGTGGTGTGGACTTGAATGCGCCAAATGGATTGCTTCCACACTGTAGAGATCTTATGAAATAGTTTCATATCATAATGGTATTGTTACTGGACTAGTGATCCAGAGACAAACACAATGACTCCTGGAGAAAATCCACAGAGCTGGCAGCACTTCTGGAAAGCCCAATTGGTCCCTGCTATAGACTTTGAATTCCTCACAGCCTTCAGTTGGCTGGACGGCTGGTTTATGACGCAGAGTGATGAGTACTGTGTGGGTTCAATTCCTGCACCGACTGAGTTACTATGAAGGACTCTTCTTCTCAATCTCTCTCTGATTGAGGTGTAGTGACCCCCAGGTTAAACCAGCCACCAGTCATCTCTCTTCCTAATGAGAGAGCAGCCCTAGCCATCAACCTTCATCTTATTCCATCGAAGGGGAATTGAATGGATACTTTTTGGACCCTGGTCATACACTTTTTGCTGGTTGGTTGATTGTAGTTTGCTGTAGGTAGATGTCTAAGAGAGGTCAACTGTGAATTCTGTCAATGCCATATCTTTGTTGTATTGTCTGCTGTTTTGAGTGTGTCTATAGCCAAAATAACATCTGAAATACACCAGGAAAATAGAAATAGAGTATGACACTAACTTGTTTATCACTACTCATGCCATCAAAACTTCCCTTTGCACATTGATTTACATTTCAACCTCCTGTTAGCCTTTTTTTTTCCAGTAGCACTCTGTAAGTTAGTTTTGCAAATGTCATGTGGTTTTCCTTTTATTTTTCTTTTTTGCTCCTCACCACTCCCCACCCGTACCAGCTTTAAATCCTTCAGCTGAGGACAGCAGTGTGCCCTGTGCTGGCACAGAATGCATCAATACAGCGGAGAGCTGTGTCCATCTCTTGCTCCATATTAGATGCATTGGAGTGAAAATCTGAACAAACACACAGCTGGCCTCGAACTGCCCTCTCCAACCCCCTGATGCCACAAGCCTTGCTGCCACTAAGGGGTCTCGGTTCACTCAAGCAATGGTAAAAATGGACCATCGAGGATATAGAAACTGTGCAGCAATGAGGATGTTCTGAGATACCGGGAGCAATGAAATTAAGCTTCAGCTTCAGAATCAGAGGCACAGAGGGGATCTCAGGGATGAAAGGAGCCAGAGAGAAGGAATCCATGTCAAAACCTCCTCATTGGTAGAAGCAGGCTAACTCGAGGTTTAGTGGAAATCTTCAAAACAATGAAGGATGTTGATGCTGTGAATAAAAAGAAATTCTTCTCGTGGCAGATGGATCAGTAATCATGGGGAGCAGAGTTAGGATAATGAGCAATGAACACAGAAGGATGAAAGGAAGTTCTTTTAATGCAGCAAGTTCTGGAATTGGCTGTAGAAGCAGATTCAATAATAATTTTCAAAAGGGAGCTGGATAAATATTGAAGGGGGTCAAAATTGCAGTACTTTGAGGGAGAAGTGTTTTAGGATTGGGATAATTTGAATCGTTTTCATCATAATCTCCATTGATTGATTGGCCTCCTGTAATGCGATAACATTCCATAGACCAGGGCTGCAGGGCAGGAGAGCATAAGGTTGTGAAGGGCAGATTGAGCTCTTTTCTCTGTGACAATTCTTGCCTCGCTGTCCTGATTGAGGATGTGAAATCATCACTGGGGTCTGGTCTCCTGGGCACCAATTGTTCTCCTTCATCTCGCGCAAGGTACAACCCGGCAATGTCTGGACCATGATGGTTGAGGCAAGGACTATGGAAAATCACAGCCCAGCCTGATGTTCATTACATTCCTACCCGTGAGAAAATAAGACAACTGGACTGTGTTTCCAGGAAGTTGCGCCTAATTAAGAGAAGCTTAGACACTGCAATCAGAAGGATTGAATCTGAAGGGACTTTTTCATTTCAAACCATATTGAGAGAAACCAAAAACAAAAAGCAAACACAAACAGTTCATGGATGATTTTGTTTTGAAAGAAAAGCTGTGGGCTGATGTGATGGTTTCCTGTTCTTTTGCTGTAATGTTTGTAGTAAACTCTACAGGAACAGTGCAAACAGCTGGGCTGTCAATTTCCTCCTGGAGTTACATCAGTGGATTGAGACTTGCCTGATGGAAATTACTCAACCACATTGGCATTAAAGCTGCCTACTAATACGTGTTAGATAGAGCCATAGAGGTATACATCACGGAAACAGGCCCTTCGGCAGAACGCATCCATGCCAACCACGTTTCCTAAATTGAACTAGTCCCATTTGCCTGCATTTGGCCCATATCCGTCTAAACCTTTCCTATCCATGCACCTGTCCAAATATCTTTTAAATGTTGTAATTAATTATATCCGCGTCAACCACTTACTCTGGCAGCTCGTTCTATTCACGAACCACCCTCTGCGTGAAAAGGTTGACCCCCAGGTCCCTTTCAAACCTTTCCCCTCTCACTTTAAACCCATGCCTTCTAGTTTTGGACTGTTCTACTCTGGAGGAAAGACCTTGCCACTTTATGCATGCCCCTCACGATTTTATAAACCTCTATAAGGTCACCTCTCAGGGAAAAGAGTCCCAAGCCTACCCAGCCTCTCCTTACAATTCAAAACCTCCAGTCTTGGGAACATCCATTATTACATCTTTCCAGTTTAATAATATCCTTCCTATAGCAGGGCAACCTGAATTGTACACAGTACTCCAAATGTGGCCTCAGCAACGTCCTGTATGACAGTAATATGATATCATAATTCCTGTACTCAATTCTAAATCAAACATAGCATGAACCTTTGCACAGAAATAACCTATGCAGGACGCTTGTACAATACTGTGTATCACAAAGCAGACACACTTATGTTCAGTATAACATCATCAAAATTTTTTTCAATTTTTCAGATCCTTCTATGAGTCAAGTCCACCCACTTCTACATACGTTTCGAAGCCCACCTGCCAGTTCATGTATTTTTCTTCATTCACAACTTAGGCTTCAACCATTGACTTAAAAACAGAAAAAAAGAGGAGCAGGAAAAAGCCATTCAGCCCATTAAGCCTGTTCTGCCATTCAGAGAGTCACAGAATTATTATGTTGCAGAGGAGGCCATTTGACCCATCATATCTGAACAAACTCTTTGACGAAACATTCTGACTCAGTCCCATTCTCCTGCTTTCCTCTCATAACACTACACATTGTTCACATTCAAATAATCATCCAATGCCCCTTTTGAATGCATCAAATGAACCTGCCCCTACCACATTTCCAGGCAGTGCATTCCAGACCCTAACCACTTGATGTGTTTCTTTGGCAAATCACTATAAATCTGTGCCCTCTCAGTATTATTCCTTTTACAAGTGGGAACTGTTTCTCTCTACCTAGACAGAATGTGTTTTGCAAATGTCTCGTTGCCTTCTTCTCTCCAAAGAGGATAGTCCTGACTTCCCCAACCTACCCTCATAACTGGAGGTTCTCATCCCTGGAATTGTTTTTGTAAACAATAAGATTTAACATACTGGTGACTGATCGTCTATCTCAAATCCACTGTTCTGTCCAGTTCCCGTATCCTGTGATTGGCTGAGAAATTGAACAGGTATAGATTTCAACCTGGAATATGCAAACCCCTGGAATTCACTTAGACTATCATTATCTAGACATTCACCACAGTTTCATAAGAACACTGCTGAACAGTCAGCTTCTCGAACTTTTCTTCCTAATCGCCTCTGTTCCTAGTTTTCTTGTGCACTCTTGGGAATTATTTGATCACATGAAGTGAAATGCATGACCATGAAGAGGAAATGCCCAAGTTACTGCCCTCTGTCTGTAATCATGCAGTGCAAATGGGAAATTTGCATTTGTGACATCATAAAACCTTTCTATGTTCTTGTTCATTCACCGATATTTATCGCCTGTTTCTTGGTGCCCCTTGAGAAGGTGGTGGTGAGCTGCCTTCTTGAACAGTTGTAGCCCATGTGCTGTAGTAGACCCACAATGCTGTCATATGTAGAGTTCCAAGATTCTGATGCAGCAACACTGAAGGAACAGTGATATATTTCCAAGTCAAGACGCTGAGTGTCTTGAAGGGGAACTGGCAGGTGGTGTGTTTCCATGTATCTACTGAGCTTTGTCCTTTGAGATGGAAGTAGTTGTGGGTTTGGCAGGACCTTTGGTGAATTTCTGCCATGCACCTTTAGATAATATGCACTGCTGCCACTGAGCGAGTGGATGCTTGTGGATAATTGTGGATGCAGAGGGATTCAAGCTGGTTCCTTTGTCCTGGATGGTGTCAAGCTTCTTGAGTGTTAATGGAGTTGCACTCAGTCAGGCAAGTGGGAAATATTCCATTATTTTCTAACTTGTCCCTTGTTGATAGTGAAGTGGGTCTGAGGAGTCAGGAGATGAGTTATCCCTGCAAGATTCCCAACCACTGATTTGGTCTCGTATTCACAATATTTATATGTTTAGCTCAGTTGAGTTTCTGGTCAATAGTAACCCCAGGAAATTGATAGCTGAGGTATCTACAATGGTGATGCCATTGAATGCCAATGGGTAATGGTTAGATCCTCTCTTGTTGGTGATGGTCATCGCATGTTAATTACATGTTGTGAATATTATTTGCCACTTGTCAGCCCAAGCCTTGATATTGTTCCAGATCTTGCTGCATGTGGACACGGACTGCTTCAGTATCTGGGGATTTGCGAATGGTGCTGGACATTATGCAATTAACAGTGAACATCCCTTATTCTGACCTTATGATGGAGGGAAGGACATTGATGAAGCAACTGAAGACGATTGGGCCTAGGACACTACCCTGAGGAACTCCTGCAGAGATGTCCTGGAGCTATCCAATATCATTTTAATTGTGTTAAAAGTAGCTTTTATCTATTTGTATTTTCTACATGTGACTAAGTTATTGTATGCTAATGTCCCCGGAAGCAAACTCACAGGGACTTTTCCCTCATTAGTTTGTGATGGTGCTGCATGAGTAAAGGAACTAAGCATTTCTTTTCCCTGAAGAAACGGAAAGTCTGACTCAGAGAGCACAGCCCCATTCAGACTGAAAGCACTGGGTCGAGGTAATCCCAAGCAAAAATTTGCGTTTTCATTTACTGTGAATGTACAAAACTGCTCTGAACTGAAACAAAATCTGCAACGCATAGAGCGCTTGCTGGTGCGTGCCTATCATCCATCACAAAACAACTTTAAGAACGAGACGTTGAGTGGTCTATTGGGAGAGAGTACACTGAGGCATTTTTGAGTCACAGGCAAACACGAGAACTAGGGGCAAACCACCCTGCTCTTCTTCAGAATAATGCTATCAGATCCAGACTAAAGGCAAGCGATGCTTTTGTGACAATTTCGTAGTTACTGAAGTCAATTGTTACTTTACAATGAATGTGAAAAGGACGATACAAGACCTTGTTATGCAGTTAGATTAGGGACTTGATGGGCTTAGTGAATGATTACGTGACAGAATCTACAGCAGCAGATAGTGACGACAACGGAGAGTGAGGGCACCGAGCAGGGAAGCTCGAGCAGTAAGGCCAGGATTTCTAGCATCAGGTGCTGAGGGTCAGTGAGGGCACCAAGCAGGGAAGCTCGAGTAGTAAGTCTTGCTCTGTGTGGAAATAGTTGGCAAAAAAATTGATCCTCACATCATCAGGAAGCCCTTCCATCATAATTCCATACTAACAATCAGTCGGTGTGCTGTTCTGTGTATGAATCTGAAGAGACCATTTCAACTCTTCCACCCTTGTATCTACTGTGAAGCAAGCCCAGTCTTGTGTAAATGCACTCCAGCACAGGACTAAAATTCGCTCTGTGCTACTTAACCTAACAGCCTTCATTTACTGCTACTTGGTGGGTTTGATTCCTGTAGCATTAAAGTGTAGCTTTGGGTTAGAGATGGTCTTTATCAAAAACTTTTGCAACCCCTCGCATAGAGTGTAACAATGGGGCCCTGAACCCCACAATTCCTGCCTAAACAACCTATAGAAGGTTCCTTAGTATCTGCCTTTTGTAAAAATTCTCCTGTGGGATGCAGGAATCCCTGGTTAAACAGCATTTATTGCCCATTCCTTGTTGCCATTGAGAAGGTGATGGTGACCTGCCTTCTTATGATGGAGGGAACAGCTTGGCTAGGGGAGCAGCAAGCTTCTGGAGCACAAGTCTTCAGTACTATTGCGGGAATGTTGTGAGGATCCGTAACCTTTGCAGTATCCAGTGTCTCCAACCATTTCTTGACATCACATGGAGTGAATCAAATTGGCTGGAGACTGGTATCTGTGACGTTGGGGAGCACTGGAGGAGGCCGAGATGGATCATCCACTCAGCTCTTCTGGCTGAAGATTGCTGCGAATGCTTCAGCCTTATCTTTTGCACTGATGTACTGCGCTCTTCCATCATTGAGGATGGGGATATTTGTGGAACCTCCTCCTCCAGTGAGTTGTTTAATTGTCCACCACCATTCACAATTGGATGTGGCAGGACTGCAGAGCTTAGATCTGATCCATTGGTTGTGGGATCACTTAGCTCCGTCTGTCACTTGCTGTTTATGCTGTTCGGTGTGCAAGTAGTCCTGCTGGGTGGCTTCACCAGGTTGACGCCTCATCTTCAAGTATGCCTGGTGCTGCTCCCGGTAATGGTTGAGTGGACGATGTGCCACGTCATGAGGTTACAGATTGTTCTGGTACAATTCTGCTGCTGTTGATGGCTCACAGCACCTCATGGATGCCTCATCTTGAGTTGCTAAATCTGTTCAAAGTCTATGTTATTTAACATAGTGATAGTGCCACACAACACAATGGAGGGTATTCTCAATGTGAAGGCGGGACTTCATCTCCACAGGACTGTGCAGTGGTCACTCGTACCGGTACTGTCATGGACAGATGTGTCTGCAGCTGGCAGATTGATAAGGACGAGGTCAAGTATGTTTTCCCCTCTTGTTAGTTCCCTCACCACCTGTCGCAGACCCAGTCTAGCAGCTGTGTCCTTTAGGACCCGACCAGCTCGATCAGTCGTACTGCTGCCGAGACACTCTTGGTGGTGGACATTGAAATCCCCCACCCAGAGTAGATTTTGTGCCCTTGCCAGTTTCAGTGCTTCCTCTAAGTGTTGTTCAACGTTGAGGAGTACTGATTCATCAGCTGAGGGACGACGGTATGTAATAATCAGCAGGAGGTTTCCTTGCCCATGTTTAACCACTAGACTTCATGAGTCAATGTTGAGGACTCCCAGAGCAACACTCCCCCAAATGTATACCACTGTGCTGCCCCCTCTGCTGGGTCTGTCCTGCCAGTGAGACAGGACATTATCCAGGGATGGTGATGGTGGTGTCTGGTACATGGTCTGTAAGGTATGATTCTGTGAGTGCCAGGCTGTTACTTGACTAGTCTGTGAGACAGCTCTTCCAATTTTGGCACTAACTCCCAGATGTTAGTGAGGAAGACTTTGCAGGATTGATAGGGCTGTTTCTGCCGTTGTCTTTTCTGGTGCTGAGGTCGATGCCAGGTGATCTGTCTGGTTTCATTTCTTTGAGACTTTGTGGCGATTGATACAACTGAGTGGCACGCTAGGCCATTTCAGAGGGCAGTTGAGAGTCAACCACATTGCTGTGGGTCTGGAGTCACATGTGAGGATGGCAGATTTCCTTCCCTGAAGGACATTAGTGAACCTGATGGGTTTTTCTGACAATCAACAATGGTCATCTGTAAATTCTTAATCCAGATTTCTTTTATTATTGATTTCAAATTCCACTATCTGCCATGGTCAGGTTCCCAGAATATTAGCTGAGTGTCTGGATTAATAGTCCAGCGATTATACCACTAGGCCATTGTCTTCCCATCACCACCTCTGATGAAGTCATTGTTCCCTTGCTCTAATATCACATCATGGGGACTTTTCTTTTGTTCCCGGGATGTGGGCGTCACTGGATAAGCCAGCATTTGTTGCCCATCTCTAATTGCCCAGAGGGCAGTTAAAAGTCAACTGCATTACTGTGGGTCTGGAGTTCCATGAAGGCCAGACCAGGTAAGGATGGTAGATTTCCTTTCCTAAGAGAAACCAGCTGAGTTCTCACAACAAAGGTTAAATGATCACCATTCGGCTAGCTTTACTTTCTTCCAGAATTTTATTGAATTCAAATTTCTGTCATGGTGGAATTGGAATTCACGATCCTGGAACATTATTGAAACGGGCAAGATCCTTATGGGGGCCTGACAGGGTAGATGCAGAAATGTTCTTGAGGGAGAGTGTAGGACCAAATGGCATTATCTCAGAGTATGAGGCCCTACATTTAAGACAAAGATGAGGAGGAATATCTTCTCCCCAAGGGTAGTGAATCTGTGGAATTCTTGATCACAGAGGGCTATAGAGACTGGTCATTAAATGTATACAAGGTGGAGATAGACAGATTTTTAAACAGTTAATGAAGGGCAAAAATGGGTATGGGGGAAAGACTGGAAAATGGAGTTGAGGTTTCAGATCAGTCATAATCTTATTGAATACTGGAGCATACTCGATGAGCTGAATGGCCTACTTCTGCCTTATGGTCTTATCCAGATTCTGGATTACTGAATGCCATGGTGCCCCTGTTTTTCTTGATAATGCTCTAGTGGAGTCCCTTGAGATGTCACAGGCTGGTTTCAGTGCAGAGTTCTGCTACATTTTTGGATAACATGATTCAGAAAACAGCAAGCTTGCCCTAGCAGCATTGTGGGTCTACCTACAGCACATGGACTACAGCAGTTCAAGAAGGCAGTTCACCACCACCTTCTTTAGGGCAACTGGGAATGTGCAACAAAAGCTGGCCCAGCTTGAGATGCCCATGTCCCATGAGAGAATAAAAAAAATGAGAGTCTCAGCTGATGGTACACAATCCATATCTGTACCACTTGCATGGGTAAGACATACACACCGAAAGTTGCAGGTAAACGCTTGGCAAGTTTCACACATCTGGAACGGAAGAATTTACATTAATGATTTGGGGACTTGAATGTGGAGGGGGGAGCACAAATGAGAAATTTGCAGATGATATTAAAATTGTCCACGTAGAGGATAGTGTTGACAATAACTGTAAGCTCCAAAATGATAGAAAAAGGTTTGTGGAGTGTGACAGATGGAGTTTAACTCTGATAAATGTGAGGTAATGCATTTAGGGCAGTCAATTAGTAAAAGGGAATACACAATAAGCAGGAACATGCTAAGAGGGGGGGATGAAGTGAGAGATCTTGGTGTATAAGTGCACAGGTCCCTAAAGGTAGCAGTACAGGTCAATAAGGTTGTAAGGAAGGTATATGGAGTGCTCTCCTTCATTGGCAGAGATATAGAATACAAAAATAGGGATATAATGATGCAATTGTGTAAGACACTGGTGAGGCAGTATCTGGAGTATTGTGTGCAGTCCTGTTCACCGCGTTACAGGAAGGATGTAATTGCTCTGGAGAGTGTGCAGATAAGATTTACTGGAATGTTGCCAGGGCTGGAGAATTGCAGCCATGAGGAGAGATTGGAGAGCTTGAGGTTGTTTACCTGGGACAGAGAAAGCTGAGGGGGGACATGATTGAGGCATACAAAATAGCCAGGGGTAGAGATAGAGTAGACAGGAGGGACCTGTTTCTCTTGGCAGAGAGCTCAAAAACCATGGGTCATAGATTCAAGCTAAGTGACAGAAGAATTAGAGCAGAGATGAAGAAAAACTTTCCTATACCAAGGAGGGTGAGTGTCTGGAATTTGCTGCCTGAGTTGGTGGTGGAGGCAGAAATCCTAAATTCTTTTACAAAGTACCTGGTCTTCACCTTAAGTGCTGTAAGCTATGGGCTGTGTACAGGAAGATGGCATTAGAAAGGGCATCTGGATGTCTTTGGGTCGGCATGGACAAAATGGACCAAATGACCTCCTTTTTTCCCCTTATTCATTCAGGGGGTGAGGGCATTGTTGGCTAGGTCAACATTTATTGCCCCATCCCTCATTGTCCAGAGGGCAGTTCAGAATCAACCACGTTGCTGTGGGCCTGGAGTCACATGTAGGCAAGATCTAAAGGGCATTAGTGAATCAGGTGGGTTTTTCACCCTGACAACCAGAAATGGATTTGTGGTCATCATTACCTTCTTATTTCCAGATATTTCTGAATTCAAATTCCACCAGCTGCCGTGGTGGTGTTCGAACCCAGGTCCTTAGAACATTACCTGGGTCTCTGGATTAACAATCCAGCCATAATGCCACTAGGCCATCACCTCTACAGTTGTATGCTGTATCATTTCTGTGGTTCTATTGTTCGAAAGATCATCACTTGACACTGGATACCTCTGTTCTGGAATCAGAAATTTGTAGTTCTGATTGTTTTGTGATGACCCTCAAGTGTATAGCAGGAGCAATATTAGCGACAGCAGCTATAATATTCCAGCTTATAGCACTTCTCAACAGACTGGACAATGACCTGAAAACATGCAGACAAGTAAACTGTTTAAAATCACCACCCTACACGAACCCCAAGCTCTGCTACCGGAGATCTACGAGATTGAAACATTTTCTAATTCTCCCTGGGAGCTGGAGATTAGATTCCGTTAAGGAAAGGAGAAATGAAGGGTACACTTTTAGGATATTGTCATCAATGAGATGAAATCTCAATACGATGAATTTAAAAAGAACTATAGACACAAAACAGTGTCTTTGTAACAAAGCTGTGTGAGTAATACCCCTTGCCCATTTTTGGTGAATGTTGTTTTTTAAATTTCGTTTAACACTCGGTGATGACGTTTTGAAGCGATAGTTTGGATCCCGTCCAAAGGGAGATACAATCTTTTGTTAAAGTTACACCCAGTCAGAACACAGCTCCATTCATATGTGGGTTTTTGTGGCAGCTCCCAATTTCAGCTGGATCATTGGCCTGTCACTTTACAACCTCCATATTCATTCGGACTTGTACCACATCCTTGGGTGGCATGGTAGTTCAGTGTTTAACACTGCTGCCTCACAACCGCCAAAGAATCCAACCCTCAGGCGGCTGTCTGTGTGGAATTTGTACATTCTCCCTGTGTCTGCATACGTTTCTTCCTATAGCCCAATGATGTGCAGGCTAGGTGGATTGGTGTGGGAATTGAGGGTTACAGGGATAGTGTAGGGAGATGGGTCTGGGTGGGATGCTCTTTGCAGGGTCACTGTGGACTTGATGGGCTGAATAGTCCGCCCCACACTGTAGGGATTCTATGAAGTGCACAGGGGCAGGAGAAGACTGGTGCACTGGGCAGTTATTCAAATCTCACAAGATCATAAGGAACAGGGCCAGAACTAGGCCATTCAGCCCATTGAGCTTGCTCTTCTATTCATTCAGATCATGGCTGATCTAATTGTTGTCTTAACTCCTCTCTGTCCCTAAAATCCTTGACTCCCTTGTCAATCAAAAATATGTCAAACACATTCTCCACTTGAGGAAAAGAATTCTAAAGATTAACAACCTTCTGAGAGAACAAATTCCTTCTTACCTCCATCATAAACAGGATATTCTTTGTTACACAGTTGTGCCCCTAGTTCTAGATTTCTCTATGAGAGGAAACATCCTCTCAATATCTCCCCTATCAAGGCCCCTCAGAACTGTATCTGTTTCAATAAGATTACTTCCCGGTCTTCTAAACTCCAGTGAGCACTAGCCCAAACTACTCATAAGAAAAATGCAGGGATCAGCTAATGGAACCATCTCTGAACTGCATATGTAAGCATATCCAGGTTGGATAAGGAGACCAAAACTGTACCCATTAGACCAGGTGTGGTCTCCATGTCCTACCCACATGATTTTTTATTCATTCACAGGATGAGAGCTTTGCTAGCTAGGCAGCATTTATTGCCCAGAGGGCAGTTAAGAGTCAACCACATTGCTATGGTTCTGGAGTCACATGTAGGCCAGACCAGGTAAGGACGGCAGTTTCATTCCCTAAAGGACCTTAGTGAACCAGAGGGGTTTTTCCTGACAATCAACAATGGAGACATGGTCATCATTAGATTCTTAATTACAGATATTTGTTGAATTCAAATTCCACCATCTGCCATGATGGGATTTGAACCCGGCTCCCCCGAACATTATCTGGGTCTCTGGATTAACAATCCAGTGATAATACCACTAGGCCCATCACCTCCCCTTATATAGTAAGGCTTCCGTATTTTTATCCCTACTTCAATGCCCTTGCATTCCATTTGTCTTCTGAACTACTCGCTGTAGCAGCACTCACTCTTTTGATTCCGGTACAATAGTGCATGGATCCCTCTGTCCAGCACTGTCCACTTAATTAATATTTTGGGAGTATTATTGTCAGAAGTAGCAAGCCTCAGGAATATGTTGCTAGCTACTTTGCTGAGGACTGACTCTCTACCCCTTAGAGAGAGTCTTAGAGAGACCCCTGGAAGGGTTTCTGACTCTAGCAGAGATTGTATCATGTGGACAAGTAGCCTTCACGGACGGCACTCACCCGATGTGATCTCTTGGATTATTTTTGACGGTGGTGATCTGGAGATTCTTTAAATCTAAAGTTGGCCCAGAGTCTTTCCCCGTTTCTATATGTCTCCCAGTTGGTCACAGAGTGGGGGGTGGGGAGGACAATCCCATTTCTCACATGGAGCATGTACTAGGTTACTGCACCTTCCCAGGATTTCTGCATGTGTCAACAGCCACAGCCTGTGTGAGTTTGGCACGCTGTATTTTATATAGCCCACCTTTAGAAAACTATATGAAATAATAATTGAACGATGGGTAAACGTGTTTGAGAAAATAGTGACATGACCTGATTAATAAGTGTATCTTATCTTGCTGAAAGAACTGTGCAATAGAAATTTTAGTCCCCTTACCTCCCAAGAATTCAAAGAGAGTTGTTAAGGATGACCTGGTTTGCTAAACGATCACCTTCTGAGCTGGAGAAACTCGAGACAGAAGAGTGGATTGCGGAATTCAGAGACGAATTGATTTCCAAAGATCATCTTGTGGTATTTTGTATCAAGCTTGGTAAACGAGAAGTGGCCTTCTCCTATCACATAGCTCATGGTTACGCTGTCGTACAGAGGATGAGAGCAGAGGTTTGGGAGAGGATAAATTCAGCCTCACTCATGCTTGGACAGCAGCATGGCAGTCTCTGAGGCAGATTTTAAAGAAAAACAGAGACTGAGGTGGCGAACCTTACAGAGAGGCTTCCAAAGTTTAGAGTTTATCCAACTTTTAGGGTGGCATGGAAGCTCAGTGATTAGCACTGCAGCCTCACAGTGTCAGAGACCCAATTCGATTCCACTCTCGGGCAACTGTGTGGAGTTTTCACATTCTCCCTGGGTCTGCGTGAGTTTCCTCCGGGTGCTCCTGTTTCCTCCTGCAGTGGATTGGCCATGTTGAATTGTCCATAGTGTCGTGGGATATACAGGTTAGGTGGATTAGCCATGGGAAATGCAGGGTTACAGGGATAGGAATGCAGGGTAGGAAGGGTGGTCTGGGTGGGATGCTTCTTGACAGGTTGGTGTGGACTCAATGGGCTGAATGGCCTGTTTCCACACTGTAGGGATTCTATGATTTTTAACTCAAGGCATGGCCACCAAGAGCGCAATCATGGATAAGCAAGAGACCAGAATTGGAAGTGTGTGGAGAGTTGGAGGGAAGAATTAGGACACAGAGGGATTTGAAGGGTGACTTAATGTGGCTTAGTGACCAGAAGGTGATAACCAGGTCATGGTGTGAGGTGTAGAGATAACACCTGGAGGAACACAAAGGGTCAGGCAGTATCAGAGGAGCAGGAAAGTTGACGTTTCAGGTTGGGAATCTTCTTTGGAAATGGTCTCATGGTGTGAGGTAGCCTAGTAGAACTCTGGATGAGCTCAAATAGACCCGCTCTGGAAGATGGGAGTATTGCTAGGAGAATGGGAGTAGATGAGGAGAATGGGCTATATAAGCCAACTTAATTGATGCCCCTGGATATGTTGCTAGCTTTGACAAGGTGGGTGAACCAGGCCAGCATTCCCAATATTCAAATCATACCAGGTTAAATATTTTTATTTTACCTATTTTTCTTATCAACCTGTCAGAGATGTTATTGCACGTCAATGGAGCAGGTGGGACTTGCATCTGGGTCTCCGTGTCCAGGGGTAGGGTCACTACCACTGCACCACAAGAAATCCCGTACCAGGTTAAAATGTTTCAGAGGTAATTTTACACAGGTGAGACCTGATGTTCAGCTGAAGCTGCCTTCCTTTTAAATGTCCCGAAGTGACAGGGAGACATTCAAAAAAGCTGATGATGAAATGTCACATAATGAAAAAGAAGATCGAATTGCGAAGAAGCTTAAGGCTTATACTACATTTCCATTGCTATGGTAACCACCAGACCTCTGGGATGCCAACACTAGTTTATGTCCCTTGACTGTTCACACTTGGTTTTTCCTGGTCTATGAATATATGATGGCAGCCTGAGGTAAAGAAGCTGCAGAAATTATACATTTGGCAAGTTCACATGAAACTGAATCACAGCAATTTTTATCTGGAAACAGACATTGGCTTTGCTTTCAATTCTGACGCATTTCACATAGAAGCTCTTTTAAAAAAGTCCACATATTCCAACTGTATCTAATCATTCTCTGTCACTTTTTGCTCCTTTTTAATAAAACCATCACCTTCCAGACTCTAGTCAGAATTATTCACAGGAGACAATGCACCAAATCATCCATAATCCTCCAACAACACCTTCCAAATGGCGACCTCTACCTCCCAGTGTTTCCTAGACTTTTCCAACTCTGACCATTGAAGCTTGAAAATTGTTGCGACTCCTCGGAAAAGTGGCCTGGGAGTGTTGGGACAGCAGAGCCTTTTAGAGCGGGAGCACACTTGTTATAAACCTGTTTAAACTTCATCATGATCATTGCTGCCTCAGAGTCTGGGACGTCAAAGTTTCAGCTCATGATCCCACTTAGTGTCCTGATTCCTTGCACCCTGCCCACCACCAGAGTTGGGAAAGTCCTAACCTAGAAGGACAAAGGCATCTTAAATGGGAACACCACCACACACAACTTCCCTTCTAAACCATATGTCACCTTCATTTGGAAATAAGTCATCGTCCCTACATCTTTGACAGGTAATTCCCTGCATTACAATGCTGCGGGTGTTCCTGTCTCATATAAACTGGAGTGGTTCCAGATCGTGGCTTACAACCATTGTCTCAAGACTAATGAAGGATGGGCAATAAATATTGACCTTGTCAGTACCACCAATGTCCAGGGATGAATATAAAGAGAAATACTTGGATTTCCTCAGTTTGTTTTTCTACATTGTTTGGTTCAATGATCGGTTTAATTTTTATTCTCTTATGAGGACATCATTGTCCATTAAAAGGCCTCAATACTTGAGATACATAGCCACTTTTCCAGGGTGAGCTTGGGACTGACGGTCAGTAATTGAATGAGGAACAGCACAGTCAAGCCAGATACTGACTTTACTTGGTGGCCATACCACTTCCCTTCCAGTAGGACTTCTCTTTCTGGATGTAAACAGATACCAGCTACATTTCAGGAAGTAAGGTGCTGTTGTGTGCTAGTTTCAGCCTTCCTAATCCTGTATACGGCTGCGGAAATTCTTCTGAAAGTATTTAGGCTTATTTTCCCAACTTTCCAATTCCTCTACAAATCAAATGCAAGTTGATACAGGCTTTCCTGATTAAGAGCCATTAATTCTGGTTCAGAACTATCAATAACTTTTCTCTTTCTATCGTGGAGGATTGTAGTCAGTTGTCCTTTGATTTTGAGCTCTATATCTTCTGGTCTATGTAGTTAATGTGTGATGGCTGAAAACATTTTTTTAGCAAACAATGAATCAACATCATAAAGAACCAAAACTGATGCATCTGTGTCTAACCTAAATCATGTCATTTTTTTCTTCTACTAGGATTCCAGGAGATAGCTGCCTTGATATAGCCAAGAAAAGGCTTCCCCAATCATTGATATATTCTGTTTCCCAGATCTTGCCATTTTCTGGGGGCTTTTCTTTCAGCTTATTCTGCACAAAATGTTTGCTGCGACACAGAGCTTGGAAGTGGCACTTTTTGTTGCAACAATGGCATTCAGCCTTTTTGATGGCATAATTTTCAAGGCAGTGTTTTTTTCCATCACAATGATAACAATGAGCTGGTGCAGTTGATAGCAGTAGCTGGCTCCACCTACCATGCTTTCCTACTGCCTCCACTCAGCTTTTAATTTAATGTATTACAATGAGCTAGTTGTTTTTCAGGTACAGTTCTCTCATTGCCCTGAATCATCAATCGACTCTGGCCCCTGATCTCAACTTGTTTGTTTAGATCAAGTTAAATCAATGTTTGATTATAAAGTATTCATCCAAGGCTCTGACAACAGATCTCTGCTGGATTAGTTCATCTTTGAAACTGGCATATTCACAATTGTCTGCAAATCTATATGGGTCACTTTATAAATGCATTAATACTCTCCTCCTGTCATTGGCTATGCTTGTTAAATTCATCCCACTTGGCAATAATATCCTTAGACTGAAATAGACTTTGCATCCTTTTATTATTTTATCATGCGTGGCCTTTTCTTCATCAATCCCTCGTCTGACAAAAATATCTTATGCACAGCTCCCCATTGCAAACAAGAATGTCCTGACCTATGCACTGCACTGCTTCACAACAGGACCAACAGATCCTGAAATCTGGGAAAACTCTTGCCCTGAATCAGCCAGGCTTTCTGCTTGATTGGTGCCTGAGACCTATTTGAAGATGTTCAGTAATGGCAAAGACTTTTCCGTACTGTTCTTTCACTCGCAGCCAACATATAATATTCTACGACTCGTTTCGCTTCTACAGAGTATTTACGGAGTTTACTGAGGTGAGGAAGTCATCATCTTGGCTAATGCACATCTTACCGGGAATTTATGAAGGTATATATTACAATTATTATCTTCCAACAACGTTCCACAAGAGAGAGCATGATTGTGTGAATTGGCATCATCTGCAGTGATGACTTACACTATATCGCTTAAGCATGGTACACCACTGGAATTAATCCCGTGTACTAGAGTACTGCTGTTTAACTTCTCTCTTGCAAGAAACTTTTTGGGAAGTTTTCTTCTGCCAAACAAGCTGGAAAAATGCAAGTTGTCGCTATTGATTGGGTGTTTCATGGGTAAGACATGTTCACATTTAATCTCCTCTTTTGAACCTTGTCAGCTGAGCTTGTGTGAGCTTAAGTTGGAAGGATAAGATTAAAGTTCTTCTGTGTTTGTGTGTGAGCTCTAAAAATGCCCATAATTCTAAACAGGTGCTGAATCTGTAACATCTGGCATCTAAGCATGAATGATGAGACATCCTTCTCCACATTTCTGCTGGATGCAATTTCCTGTGATTTAGAAGAAAAGAAAATGCAGGGATCTGCATTCTGGTAGATCAGTCAAGACTGAAGAAAGAGCCTGCTGGGCCTTTAGACCTGGGCACAGCAGGAAGTGAAGAATTTTGCTGCTTATTTTCTGTACAGATTCTGTGCTGTAAAAGAATGAGAGGCTGTGGAAAGGCAGATACAAGGGAAGATTTTAATGAGCTCTGACACTGCCGACATGTCAAAAGGCCATTTGAAACCAGAGCAGTCACATGGTATGCTGTCAAAGCAACTGTATTGCAAAATAATGACATATATAGTAATACCAACCGCGAGCTACTGCATTCCGCTCCCTTGTCTCATTACTTTTCTCCAAATCTCTCAGCCTCCTTATTTCTGTGAAATGTAATAGATGGATTTCTGGAGGCTGGAAGTGCTGTGGGCTATGGGGAGAGCATGGGAGTGTGGCATTGAGATACAGAATCAGCCACAACAATCATGTTGAATTACCCATCAGCACTGATGGGCCAAACGGCCTCCTACTCTTCTTCTGAAGAGCTTTAGACAGCTGACATGTCCTGCACAGTCTTGAACACCTTTCAGAACTCTCCTCCCTCCCCAGACTTTCAACGCCTGCAATCAGCTCACTCGCACAAATTCCACAAGTTGAATAGCTCAAAACTTTGTCACGGCCGTCGGCACTTGGGGTCTTATCTACAGGTTGCTGTAATGCTACGTGCATGGCTTCTTCATATAAAGAATCTAAAGAAACTTAGAAAATAGGAGCAGGAGTAGGCCATTCAGCCCTTTAAGCCTGCTTTGCCATTCAATATGATCCTGGCTGATCATCCAACTCAATAGTCTGTTTCCACTCCCATCCCATAATCCCTTTGGCCCCAAGTGCTTTGTCCAACTTGTTCTTGAAGTCATGCAACATTCTGACCTCAACTGCTTTCTTTGGTAGCAAATTCCACAGGCTCACTACTCTCTGGGTGAAGAAATTTCTCCTTAACACAGTCCTAAATGGTTTGTCCCATATCCTCAGACCATATCCCCAGATTCTGGACTTCCCTGCCATCTGGAACATCCTTTTTACTCCTTCCTACATCTGGATTCTTCACACGAAGCACACTTGCCGGAATCGTGCCCATTTTGTCTGACAGTAAACAAAGGACGTACAATGGCTGAAGATTGCCGAGGAAAGAAGGCTTAGACTGGATACTGTCTTACCTTTCATGGTCTCAGGATCTGCTCAAGTCTTTCGCAACCAATGAAGTAACACTTGATGTGATGTCATTGAGCCAACCAGTGTAGGAGACACGACATCCAACAAATCCACAGCAAGCTTCCCAAACAGCAGCTTTTAACTTTAATTTATTGCATGTGGGCATGACTGGTTGAGCCAGCATTTGTTGCCTGTCCCACATTAGTCTTGAACTGAGGATGTGGCTCAGCTATCTCAGAGGCCAGTTAAGAGACAACCACACTGCTGTGGGTCTGGAATCACTTTTGGATGGGTATACAGATGGGATGGGTAAAAGGCACCCGGAAGAAAGGGTCATGAATAGGAAGGGTTTAGAAGGGTATGGACCAAATGCTGGCAAATGGGACTAGATCAGTTTAGGATATCTGGTTGGCATGGACAAGTTGGGCTGAAGGGTCTGTGTCCATGCTATACATCTCTATGACTCTATCTCTGGCAATGGATTTGCTCATCTTGAGTGTCATTGCTCCAAAAGTGGGCCATTTGATTGCTGGATGTCAGGGGTATAAAGCAACATGGTGATACCAAATATTTTTTTTCTGGGCATCTCTTTTCTATACCGAACTGCTCAGTGTGTTTGCTGTCACATTTTATCTCAAAATGATTGTGAAAAGCCATTAATCACAGCAAAGGCTTCAGGTGGTTCCATGTGGATGTGCGCAATAAGGACTCTGCCACTCAGGAAGGCTGTCGGTCTGTTTGGTACTGGCACAGATCATTTTGGAGTTTGCAGGATATGTCAGTCCCTCACCCGATCTGCTGTTAGGTTTGGTCCTTTGGATTTTTTTCCTTTCTGGAGCAAGGATCTGTGGCACTGAAGATGCACAAGAGGCCAGAGTTGATTGTGAGATCTCAGAGAGTTGTGAAGTTGAGGGGGGTAATGGGCCAGGAGTATTATCTGTTTAAGCAGAGACCCAGGTAAAGTTTTGGGGACCTGATTTCAAATCCCATGGTAGATGGTGGATTTTGAAACTAATGAAAATCTGGAATCAAGAGTCTAGTGACCATGAAACTATATTAATTATTATGGTTCACTAATGTCCTTTAGTGAAGGAAATTGCCATCTTTACCTGGTCTGGCATACATGTGACTCCAGACCCATAGCAATGTCATTTATTCTTAACTGTCCTCTGGGAAATTAGGAATAGGCAATAAATGCTGATCTAGTAGTGATGAGCACATCCTATAAATAAGACCATAAGACATAGGAACAGAAATTAGGCCATTTGGCCCATCGAGTCTGCTCCACTATTCAATCATGGCTGATAAGTTCCTCAACCCCATTCTCCTTGATAATCAAGAACCTATCTATCTCAGTCTTAAATGTACTCAATGACCTGGTCTCCACAGCCTTCTGTGGCAGTGAATTCCATAGATTCACCACTCTCTGGCTGAAGAAGTTTCTCCTTATCTCCGTTCTAAGGCTATGGCCTCAGGCCCTAGACTCTCCTACCAATGGAAGCATATTTCCAACATCCACTTTGTCCAGGCCATTCAATGAATAAGAAAAGTATGTAGATAAAACATTCTGTCAGTAGTCATTTAACAGATCACATGATGATGGAGAGAGTCTGAAGAGAAAACAGTGTAGATTTTCTCTGAGTGCATGTGGTATTAGAAAAGTGAATAAATGTCTTGATGTCTTGTAAAGGCCTTTGCTTCCACCAACCTCTCTTCAGTATTCTAGTGTACCTGACCTTGTTCAAGGCTAACCACACTTAGGAAGTATTTAGATGTACACCTGTGATTCCAAAGCTTTAAAACCAATGGGCCAAGTGTTGGAAAATGGGATTAGAACAGTTAGATAGCTGTTTTTAACCAAGCAGGGGTACAAAGGGCCTTCTTTCTGTGCTGTACACACAACAGTAGAGATGGTAGGGCTGGTGGGCATTACAGGAACAGTATACTTTTGGAGAAAACAATGGAGAGATTTGAAAAGGGCAGACAGATAGAGAACCGTTGGATAGATACAGCTATGAATCATCAGTAATCAAATACAACCATAATCCAATCGATGTGCTAATGCACTGAGTGCAATCTTGAGACATTTACCAACAGCACAGGAACCCCAAATTCATTTATGTGTCTATTAATCAAAAAGCACTGCATCCTCCCAGATATCTGCCAATTGCACTTACATTTCTCACACGTGCTGCTGTGTCACATTTTAAGAAAATTATTTTTTAAGTGTGCCAGCATGACCTCTGTTCGACCCACGCAGCTGGAAGGCTCCTGCAGACTGGGACAAGGCACACACAGTCAATTTTGTTCTCTTAAAAGAACAGTAGGAGGATAAAATATTGAGTAATGAGGTGAGATTACACAAATGAGAATGCAGAAGTTTAATGGGTGATCTAATCAAAGTCTTCAAGATATTAACAGGAACAGACAGGGTAAGTAAACTATCTCCACTGGTTAGGGATGCTAGAACTAGGCAGCATCATCTGAGAATTAAGGGCCAGACCGTTCATGAGAGATGTTAGAAAGCACTTCTACACACAAAGGGTGGGAGAGGTTTGGAACTCTCTTCCACAAATAGAATATCCTTTATTGTTGCGTGTACTCCAGTACAGAAGTACAGTGAAATGTTTTCATAATGGCTGCTTTTTAATGGCTCCATCTCAGGTACAAGTACCTAGGTACAAATCTTACAGCGTAAAAAAAATAATGTTGTTACATAAGAATTAAAACGTAAGGATTTACATTACAGCCCAGTGACAGTAACAAACAGCAGCAACTCAGCATGTGGAGCCACGCCAAAGTCGAAACAACTGTCCTGTATCACACCAGCCTCTGTGGTCTGCTCCTCACCACCACTCAGCAGCAACCAGGCAAGTCACGCCATACCACGATCCCCCTCCCTTGCTCCACTCCGGGACTTGGGATTCCCCACATGGTGCTCAGGGGCTTGTAGCCCATGTGCTGTACTGTCTCATTCCCCGTGCTGCTCTGGGGGTCATTCCCCGCACTGCTCTGGGGCTCATTCCCCACGCTGCTCTGGGGGTCATTCCCCACGCTGCTCTGGGGGTCATTCCCCACGCTGCTCTGGGGCTCATTCCCCGCACTGCTCTGGGGCTCATTCCCCACGCTGCTCCGGGATACGCAGTTTCACGCGGTTTTCAGCTGCTTGCACTTCAAGGCTTGCTGCTGTCAGTGCCTGCTGGTATTCGCCTCTGGTGCTGAGGGGAGGGATGAAGAAAAGAGAGAAAAAAAGTAAGAAAAGGAAAGAAAAAGAACACGTAGAGCAGAAGGGGCATTTAAGTGGCTATTAGATAGGCACATGGATGATAGTATAAGGTAGCGGTGGAGGTTAGATAGACCTTAGGTTTCAGGTAAAAGTTCGGCACAACATCGTGGGCCGAAGGGCCTGTACTGTTCTCTGTTCTATGTTCTAGAAGGGCTCTGGCAGGGGCATCCTACTCTGCTGCCATCTTGGTCCTAAATGGCCCTAAGTTGATTCTGGGTCAGTTGTTAATTTTAAATCTGAGAGAGATAATCTTTTGTTAAACAAAGATATTAAGGGATATAGGCCAAAGGCAGATACAGGGGTTCTCCTGTAACGTGCGTTCTGGCAATGCGAATTGGCTGTAATGTGATTGATGAATAGGGAAACGCCATTTCTAAAATGCAAATTTATGTTGGCTATAACATGATTCAGCATTATTTCAAAATACAGCTCATTTTAATGGACGAATGGACTCCAATATTAAATTGATGGTATAAGTTAAAAATGAAGTGTCGTTTAAAATAATGAGTGCTGTTGAAACATGCACCTTTGTGTGTGGTATATGTGCGTAGATTTTGTTCCCTATTTAACATGTAAGAGTTTTTGAACTTGCTTATGTAAATCATTTACACCAAATGTTGTCTCTGTTACAACCTGCTCTTTTCCAGCACTATTTTGAATACAATGTTAGTCAGGTTTTAATCCTATAATTAACTTCAATGCCAATGGGCTACATAGGAAAGAAAAGGTCAGATTCCTCTGCTTCACTTATTTGAAAGTCTATCCAGAAGTCTGTGCCGATGGAATGTCAGGTCAGATCAGCATTTTTAATAGAGGAGTGAATTTTGCTAAAAATTGCTGACAGGTCAGTTTCGGGGGAGTTCCATGGAGGGTTGCTGACTGTGAGCTCTATCTCACATAATTTTGCACTCCTCACCTCTTTTGGATCATGCTCGCAATATCATGCAGTACTGACCACTGCTGGGATCTCCAGTGGCAGAACTCTATTTAAAGCCCAGCTGTCACTTCATTGCAAATACAAGGTCAGGTTCGTTAAATGTTTTGCCTCTTTGAGCATCACAAATCTGATAAACTCTCATTATAACTGCATCAATAAGAATGAAGCTACACAGGTGAGGAAGAATTTTGTAAAATATAATTGTTATGTGTCCTTTGTACACCTGATCTATTGTATAGCATGATTTTCTATAATGTGACGTTGCGCTGGAATGCAAATATCACATTATAGCAGAACACCCTATATGGAGTTAGGCCATGGACCAGCCATGACGTCATTGAATGGCAGGACAGGGTCCTGGCCTAGTCCAGTTCTTTTGTTACTGATGATTTATGGCAACAACGACTGGCCAAGATTACATTGGAAAAGGGCACTTGGCAGCACTCAAAAGACTAAGTATTTGACGTCCCTGTTGTACTCTCTACCGGTTACCTTAGCAGGGTTGAATTCTGAAACTCACCTTCAAGATATTAAACATAACCTCTCTAATCTCTCAGATGGATGGAAGGCTATGGGGCTGGAAAATGAACAGGACTGTTCTCCGGAGTGTCCTTGGCTATCGTAAGGTAGGGATTCCAAAAAGGTAAATGCCGGGGACTGCATTAATCTTCACCCAATCAGATGATGCCATTCAGCCTTGGTGGGATGATTGGAAGAATAGCTCTGCAACTTGAAATGGTCACATGTATCACCTCTATCTCCCAATTATTGTGGTAACAATGTAAACTTAGCTATTATATCTTAGCCATTGACTCCACCTTGTCAACATAAAGGCAGCTTCTTGTTAAGACTCACTAATGGCTGTTCCTGTACCATTGCAAACTAATTAGGCCCATAGACCCAATCAAAGGTTAGTGGAAGTATCCCTCTATCAATACCACGTTTGGAATAATATGTTTCTCTTTAAAAATAAATTATTTGCTCATTTCCTTACGACAATTTGCTGGGGATTTTGCTGCATGCAAGTTTCCTTTTGTGTTTCCCACACTTCAGAAGCACATTCACTCCAAACAGTGGAAGATAAAGAAGACGCATGTATTTTTAATGTCCTTTTCATGGTCACCAGGTGTCTGAAACTCAATATACAGTCAATGAGGTGCATGTTGGAGTACGTACATTGTTGTAATACAGGAAATGTGGCTGCTCACTCATGCACAGCAAGTTCCCACAAACAACAATGTGGTCATTTGAAGAATAATTATTGGCCAGGACTGCAGGCAAACTCACCCACTATTCTTCAAAACAATGCCCTGGGAGATTTTACATGCACCTGAGAAAGCAAACAGGGGCCTTTGTTAAATATCTCACCTGCTAGTTGGTGCATCTGACATTGCAGTGTTGCCTCAGTACTGCACTGGAGTGTCAACCTTTTGTACTCAAGCTCAGAAGAGGGACTTGAATGGGACTCAACTTTGGGACACCCCGAGGTGATGAAAGATGCTATGTTGTTGTTTGAAATACTGGTACAATAAATTCAACCTCATGTGGATCTTAAACGAGGAAAATGTTCAAATAACATCAACAACAGCCAACTGCTGTCAAATGGGGACTTGACAGATCATATTGTCATATTGATGTTTTATTCATATTAAAATAAAAGCTAGTTTGAACATTGTTGGATGAGGAGGGTGAGAAACAAGATGACAAAACGAGTGAACTCTATATTAAAAAGATACCAGCTGTAGCTTTGAGCGCTTCTTAATTAAAAGGCACTTTCACATGTACTTGTCTCAGGAGAGCTACCTGCCTCCTTGCTTCCTCTTAACATTTCCATCAGATGCTGATGTCTACACTTCCAACAGGTTCTACAGCAAAATTAGTAACTTGATTGCTAAGGGAGTGTAGAGTTTGCATTTCCATTGCCAGAATAGGAACCGTAATCCCACAGCAAGATCCTGGCATTACAAAGCAGTCACCGTTTTAGAATCTGTGCTGTTTGTACTGGGGACCGGAATTGATGGTGAGTTTCTTCTGAGAACTTGCAGCACAGATCCTAATGCTTCATTCTGATTCTTATGTCCACATGTCTCATTCCAACTTTGTCTCACCTTATAGGTGTTACCTTCTATTCCTTTCCTCTTCTCGTGCTGATCGCGCTGCCTTCGAATGCATCCATGTGGGTTAAATTGGTAGCTTGTCCTGCACTCTGAAGGTTCCCTTGAATCCCTTCTGCAAGTTATTGGTGATGATCTTCCATATCAACATACTTTTGGACATATAATAAGTTTTGGTCTTCAGCCACGACTGGTCTATATGCCACAGGTGGCACGGTGGCTCAGTGGTTAACACTGCTGCCTCACAGCGCCAGGGACATGGATTTGATTTCACCCTCAGGCGACTGTCTGTGTAGAGTTTGCACATTCTCCCCGTATCTGCGTGGGTTTCCTCCGGGTGCTCCAGTTTCCTCCCACAGTCCAAAGATGGTGCAGGTTAGGGTGGATTGGCCATATTAAATTGCCCATAGTGTTCAAGGATGTGCAGGTTAGGTGGCTTAGCCGTGGGAAATGCAGGGTTACAGGGACAGGGTGGGGGACTGATCAGGGTGGGATGACCCTTGGAGGTTTGATGCAGACTCAATGGGCTGAATGGCCTCTTTCTGCAACATAGGGCTTCTGTGGAACCTTTCCATACTCTTGCAGTTTGCTAATGTCCAGTTCATTCCGGTGAAGAGTCCTGTAATTCAAGGGGACTAACTTTGCACTGCATCAACAAAAGATGCCGTTGCTTATTGCTGCAGGTTCAGACTAGAAGTACTAATGTGAATTGCATTTAATCCACTTAATGTTGGGCTAATTCTAATGGCTTGGTTTTATACAAAACCTGTATCTCTTCTCTGAGAAAGTTCTCAACCACGAGGAATTACTTTTGAAGAGCTGTAACTGTTCTACAGATTTCCATTCATACCACCTCACTCTGTGATTACCCGGCTTCCAAACAAAAACCTTTGTATTAAATCATTCTTATTCAAATTCCCCTAGAACCCACCTCCTCAATATCACTAAGCTCTTCCAGTGACAGAACCCTCTGACATTCTTGGGCTCCTATCCTTTAGGTCTATTGTGTAATCCCACATTTTCTTCGCTCCCACGTTGGCCTTCAGCTTCCAAGCTCAGAAATCCCCTCCTTAAACCCTCCTGCTTCCCCATTCTCTGTCAAAACATTCCTTAAACTCTGTCTCTTTGGCCAAGTAAACTTTTGGACATATCTGGTTTTCGGCTTGATGGTTCTTTCTCACCCGAGAAAGGGCACCATATACATTTGAAGAAACACTGCTGTTCTGATTTGACTTTTCCTAAGTAAAGACATGGTGCTACATTCTGAAAAAAAATCAGAAATTGCTGGAACAGCTCAGCAGCTCTGGCAGCATCTGCTGAGAGAGAAAGCGGAGTTAATGTTTTGAGTCTCATGATCCTCCTTCTGAACTGATTGTAGCTGGGGAATGGTTGGTATATCTTCTGATGGTGGGGTGGTGGGGTGGGGGAGGAGTAAACGATAAGTGGAGGTGGAGCCCAGGTAGAGTTGGGCAGACAAGGGAATGGGTAAAGGTCAAGCTGGGAGAATGAATAGCTGCTACTGGGGATCATTGTGACTGACAATGGGTTATTTATGATAGCAATCCATATGATGATAAGGCCTATTGTGAGGGTGTTGGGGTAAGGGCATGGGAAAAGATGCTCAAAGCCTGAAATTATTGAACTCAATATTGAGTCCTGAAGGCTGCAGGGTTCCCAAGCGAAAAGTGAGATGCTGTTCTTCCAACCTATGCTGAGTTGATCCAGCAATTTCTGATTTTGTTTCTGATTTCCGTCTTCCACAGTTCGCTGTGTATTTTCTTGTGCTATGCTCTGAATTTGAAATGGTCTCTATCCATTGTTAGGAACTGCTGGCTCAGTCTCTGCTCTTTCTTTTCTCTCCCAGCTTTTGCTGGCGAGCTTGGTCCCTGGGGGACTCAGCAAGGTGAATGTTCCTATTCTAATGCTGCAGTGTGGTCTTGCCCTGTCTTCATGAAGCTTTGATTAATCTAAAAAAGAAAAAAATCAATCTTGTGACCCCTTTATCCTTCCCCACAGTTTTATAACTCAGTTAGAGAACTACAATTCTAGCCTATACTCTATATGAATCAAAGGTTACTGGAGACCATAGAATTTACAATGCAACTTAAATTGGTTTTAATTGCTCATCTTTATAAGAATGTTTGATGCAAAGAAATACAGGGATGAGCACTAATCTTTGGGGACATGGTTTTTTTGTGATTAGGGAAAGGTATGTTGAAGACGATACAGCGGCTTCAATTCATTATTAAATGCGAATGATGCTTAAGCGTTCAATTTGAGTGATGGATGGGTTATAAGACACTGGTTTTTATATTGAATATCACTTGATATCCGACTGCTGATGCTTTCAGGAACTGTAGTGGCCATGGTATGAATGATTTATCAAACTACATCCTGTGCTCAGTAGTGGTTTATCAAATATCATGTTGAAATGTTTACTCTTGTTACTTAGGCAAAGACAACACACACATGAAACAAACAACTGCACCTCCCAGTCGCGAACCATTTCAACTCCCCCTCCCATTCCTCAGACGACATGTCCATCCTGGGCCTCCTACAATGCCACAGTGATGCCACCCGAAGGCTGCAGGAACAGCAAATCATATTCAGCCTGGGAACCCTGCAGCCCAATGGCATCAATGTGGATTTCACAAGTTTCAAAATCTCCCCTCCCCCAACCGCATCCCAAAACCAGCCCAGCTCATCTCCACCTCCCTAACCTGTTTTTCCTCTCACCTCAAGCCACACCCCCATCTCCTATCTACTAACATCATCCTGCCCCCTTGACCTGTCCGTCCTCCCTGGACTGACCCATCTCCTCCCTACCCCCCTACCTACACTCACCTTTACTGGCTCCATCCCCGCCTCTTCGACTTGTCTGCCTCCTCTCCACCTATCCTCTCCTCTATCCATCCTCTATCCGCCTCCCCCTCTCTCCCTATTTATTTCAGAACCCTCTTCCCCTCCCCCATTTCTGATGAAGGGTTTAGGCCCGAAACGTCAAGTTTTCCTGCTCCTATGATGCTGCTTGACCTGCTGTGTTCATCCAGCCCCATGCTTGTTATCTCGGATTCTCCAGCATCTGCAGTACCTTTTATCTCATAATGATGGATATCAGATCCACTGCGAGGTAATCATTAAGGCACGTTGCCTGATTTTCCTCTGGCACTGGATGATAGCAGTCTTCTTGAAGCAGGTGGTAACCTCACAACATACTAAGGAGAGGTTAAAGATCTCTGCAACTACTCCTTTCAGCTGGTCCACACAGGATCTGAGTGCACAGCTGGGGACACCATCCGGGTGAATCTCTTTCCATGGGTTCAACCTCAAGAAGGCTTATCTGACTTCTGCAGTGGTGACTGTGGGTACAGGTGCATCAGAGCCTTTTGGGGAAGGTGAGATCATTTCATTGACCTGCTGTGGGAATCAAGAACAGAATTAAATAGATGATATTACAGCTGTTAACAAAACTGTGGATATATTTTAATCAGGGTTTAACAAAACAACTGGCACAGATATAATGAGCTGAATGGCCCTTCATGCTTTATAAATTAGTCAACAGGCTTTTGTGCTGGTTCCCTTTCATGGTGACTTCATTGACTGACCTGGTTTCCAGCATTCAGAGTGAGGGTTAGAGAATCCTCATTTTACCTGCAGTGCAGGGCATTTAATAATCCTCAAGTTGTGCCTTCACTGCCCACTAGTCCATAATGATACATCAGTCCATGAATACATACTGCCCAGGGGTTGTGGGGTTTTTTAAAACCCTTTTTTGTAATATATTCCTGGAAGGGTAAAACACAAATATGTCGTTGATTGGGAAATAACCCATTTGAAACAGTTTTCTGCAGAGAAGATTATTCAGCCACTCAGTATCTCTGTAGCCACAAAGATCACAGTCTAATTGTTTGGAATTGCATCTCTCTCTTTTAAGTATCTCTGTTTGAAGTTTCCCTGACACCCTACAGGTTTGACATCCCAAGGGCTCACACAGGAACTTTTAGCAGTCAGTGAATTTCATTCTCAGGATTTACATTATTAGCTATTCTTAGGTTGTCAGTCTTTAAAAAAAGTTACATGGCTGGTCAAAAAATTCAATAAGTCCATAAGAAATCTAGGGGTATGGTGGTTTGAAATGGGGAAGTGATGGCCTAATGGTATTATCGCTAGACTGTTAATCCGGAGACCCAGATAATGTTCTGAGGACTCGGGTTTGAATCCTGCCACGGCAGATGGTGGAATTTGAATTCAATAAATTTCTGGAATTAAGAGTCTAATGATGGCCGTGAATCCATTGTTGATTGTGAGGGAAAAACCCATCTGGTTCACTAATGTCCTTTAGGGAAGGAAACTGCAGTCGTTATATGGTCTGGCCTACATGTGACTCCAGACCCACAGCAATGTGGTGACTCTCAACTGCCCTCTGGGGAATTAGGGATGGGCAATAAATGCTGCCTCGCCAGTGACGCCCTCATCACGTAAATGAATAAAGGAAAAAAAGATGACACTACAACATTTCTGTAGGATTTGCATGTTTCAGGTTCGACATTGATGCATAACTTATTCTTTGAGTTCAATAACCTCTTCCACATAAGTTGTTGCACCATTGCTGATGAAATGCAATGCATGACCGAAAAGAAAAAGAGTATATGTCAACATTGCCAGACAAAGAAACTGAATATTAACCTGAGATAAAGGGTACTGCAGATGCTGGAGAATCCGAGATAACAAGGTGTGGAGCTGGATGAACACAGCAGGCCAAGCAGCATCATAGGAGCAGGAAAGCTTGATGTTTCGGGCCTAGACCCTTCATCAGAAAACGTCAAGTTTTCCTGCTCCTATGATGCTGCTTGGCCTGCTGTGTTCATCCCGCCCCATACCTTGTTATCCTGAATATGAACCTGATCTTGTTCTTTCCACAGATACTGACTGACTTCATGTGCATTTCTAGTATTTCCAGTTTTTGTTTCATATACCAATTCATCTTTGAAAAACACTCAGTGAAGAACTGCCTTGCTACTTCATAATGTAAATGTAGACCATTTAATATGCTTGAGTATTAAAAATATATTGAAGACATTAATTTTAAAGTCATTAAGTTTTTACAACACACCTCTAGAGTCTGTTGAGGATTGCTTCAGTTTGTTGTGGGTATGTTAACAGGCAGACACTTATATTCACTGATAATTGAGTTGCATAAAAATGAGCAGTAACCACAAATCTTGCATTTCTCCCGATGCTTGCAGGAACAGCGAGTATTTAAATGAAGACATTTAAATGAAACTAACTCAAATAACCTAAAATGAAGGGGGCAGCAATGACATAGTTGGACTGTCACTGAACTATTAATCCAGAACCTCAGACTAGTGCAGGTCTCCCATGGGTCCTCCAACCAAGGGATGAATCCTGTGTTGAGAACATTAAATCTTGTCTATTAATAGTGATTTATTGCACCAATGAGTTCATTGTGGCTTCTACCTAAGGTCACCACAGTCCTACCAGATTGTTAGAGAGAGAGAAATGAATGGTTGGTCATTTAACCTGAGGGCTACCATGCCTCAGGTGAGGGAAGTGGTTGAGAATGAGAATCCATCAATGGTAGGTTAAGCTGTATGTGAGAATTGAACTCTGGCTGCTAGTGCTACTGTGTATGGCAAAACTACTGGCCAGCCAACTGAGCTAACCAACCCCTGTTTTCAGCTGCCAGCATGGTAGAAGGCAAAACAGATAGGTATTTTTTTAAATCACCTACAAATTCCAATATGGGATCAGGAGGCTATCTGCTGATAATCTTGGTTTACTGTTCCTTAATTATTTAACCTGTTTCGTGGGGACTTCAATTGAATTAAAGTTTTGCACTGACATGAGTTATCAGTCCAGGCTTCGAGGTTCGTTTCACCTGCTGTTGAAGTTGTTACATCGGTGCAAGTCTATCCTCTCCACATCACATTGCTAGACATCATCTTATCCTGGTGCCAGCATACACTGGCCCATGGGGAGGTGGTGGCAACATGGTGTTGATGTCACTGGGCTAGAAATCCAGAAATCCATGCTAATGATGCTTCCACTGTGACAGACAATGAAATTTGAACTCCATAAAAATCTGGAATAAAGGTCTAGCCAAGTAGTGATCATCTAACTGCTGCCTTCATTTCTGATGAAGGGTTTAGGCCCGAAACGTCAAGTTTTCCTGCTCCTATGATGCTGCTTGACCTGCTGTGTTCATCCAGCCCCATGCTTGTTATCTAACTGCTGCCAATTGTTTTAAGAATCTATCTGAGCCACTAATGCCCTTTCGGGAAGGAAATCTGCCATCCTCACCTGGTCTGGCTGACATGTGACTCCAGTCCCACAGCAACGTAGGTATTGTGATTGGTTGGCTCACCGAACTGGTTTGTTAGTTCGCAGATGTTTCATTACCCAGCTGGGTAACATGATCAGTGCAGCCTCCAAAGAAGCGCCGTTGTGTTTTCGCACCTGGTATTTAAACTCTGGGGTCCATTGGAGTTGTTTACCTCATTTCAGGTTTTCCTTCGCGGGGTCTAATATGTCTAATTCTATGAGTTTATTCAAGGCCATCTTGGTGAAGAATCACGCCTCAAGAAATTCCTGTGCTTGTCTCTGTTTGGCCTGTCCTCGGATCCTGGTGTTGTCCCAATCGAACTGGTGGTTTTCCTTATCCATGTGAATGGAGATGAGAGAGTATTGGTTGTGTCTTTTTGTTGCTAGTTGGTGTTCATGTACTCGGCCAATTTTCTTCCTGTCTGTCCAATGTAATGTTTGTTGCAGTCCTTGCATGGGATCTTGTATATCATGTTGGTTCTGCCATAGTGGGTAAGGGGTCTTTGGTTTGAGTTAGCAGTTGGCGTAGGTTTGACATGGGTTTGTGTGCTACTCTGATGCCCAATGGTGGTAGGAGTCTTGTGGTCAGTTCACATATGTTCTTGATGTATGGTAGCGTGATGAGTGTGTTAGGGCATGCAATATCTTTTTGTTGTTCGTCTCTACTCAAGAAGCTTAGCAATGTCATTATCTTTAACTGCCCTCTGGGCAATTAAGGATTAATTAGCCAGCAACGCCCACATCTTGTGAACTGAAAAAATAATTGGATCTTACAAGACAATTTGCTTGTGAACCTTGTGTGGGAAAATTCTGCTGATCATGGATTCCTGCACAGGGAAGTAAGTTTGTCTCCACCTTGCATGCTGTATTTTAATCTCTGTGTACTGTGTTCGGGATTCAGCTTGGACCCGATAGACAGCAATCTCCCCCATCCTCAAACCACCTGCCCAGCCACCTCAAATTCCCCCTCTCCTACCTTTTCAGAGCTCCTCTCCCATGAGCTGGTTGCCTCAGTGGCTGGGGTTGGCAGAGGGGGAAGGGGAGTTGGAGAATGTCATGCTTGCAATCTACCACAGTCTCCAACGTTTTCCCCAGAGCCCTCCTCTCTTCATTCCCACCTCAAGGATGCATTACCTGCCCAAGGGGTTGTGATTTTTTTCCGAGGAATGCAGGATGGTGGCATTCCTTCCTGCAGCCAGATTAGACCAGAAACGTGCCGGTTTGCAGCAAATGTAGCGATTTAAGTGATCATTATGTTGCTGTTGTCTTGCAGGATAAAGGGAATTCCCCGTGCAATAGGATTTCCAAAGGCCAGAAGCCGCAAATAGCCATCTCCCCCACCCACTGCCCTGTGTGCAACGGGGTAAAAATAACAGGAACAGAAAGAAGGCTGAAAAATGCCAGCTCATAAATCATCTGGTAAATGGGACCTTCAGTGTCCTGGTAACCTATAATTGTACTTTGCACAGGGACACATGCAACCAGAACAACTAACACTCTGTGGGACTAGTGACTGGCTAAACTGGCTACAAAATAAAACACTGCACTGCACACTGGCTGATTCATGCTCGTTCAGACACTGTTCTGGCAGAATTCTGGGGTCTTTGTAAACGCTGAGCAGTATTTTCTGCAACTCCAACTGATATTTCAGGCCTTTCAGGCAACTTGGGAATTCACAAGCTGACGAAACACCGCGCACTGAAGAGTTATTTTTAAAATCAGGGAACGAAACAGCAGCGGGAGTTAATTGTTGAACAGAACTGCTTCGCCGGCTTTTTTTAAATAAAGAGAATCATCTGGTGTTAACTGTTTCAGTCCACAATTTCTATGCTTCTGTCCAGAATCACCTTTCACATTGCCAATCTCACTCTCTCCCCACCAACAAATCGGCTTAATGTAGCTCAGTGGTTAGCCCTATTGCCTCACAGCACTAGGGACCCGGGTTCGATTCCAGGCTCAGGTAACTGTCTCTGTGGAATTTACACATTCTCCCTGTATCTGTGTGGGTTTCCTCCCACTGTCCAAAGATGGATTGGCCATGGGGGAAAGCAGGCTGAGGGGATGGCCCTGGGTCTGGGTGTGATACTCTTCAGATGGTTGGTGTGGAGTCAATGGGCCAAAGGCCTGCTTCACACTGTAGGGGATTCTAAGTACAGTTTACAGCTCTGATTTGATGCTTTCCTGGAGGTTTTTCCTACCGTGAATTCCAAAGTGTTAATGACCCCCTCATTTTCCTGCTGCATTTTCTCCAGGCAGTGTTCCTGATTAATCCTTAAAATCCAGTCCACTCCACGCAAGTTTGGAGGGTGAGTAACCCTCCCTGATAGATGGGAATGGTGGTTTCTTTTTGCAACATCAGTTTTGTCAAAATCTACTTTAAGTTTCTCCTTAATCTACTTAAAGCTTCAATTAAATCACACCCTAACCATTTGATGAGACATAACACAAGATCCATCAAACAAGATTCTGAGGGCACTTGATGGAATTGATGTGGAAAGGTAATTTCCTCTATGAGAGAGTCTAGGACCAGAAGGAATAATCTCAGAATAAGGGGTCACTCATTTTAAGACAGAGATTTTTTCTCTCGGGGGTAATCAATCTGTGAAATTCTTTGTCTCAGAGGGCTGTTGAGGCTGGGTCGCTAAGTATATTCAAGGCTGACATAGACAGACATTTAAAGGAAGGGAATCAAAGGTTATGGGGAAAAGGATGGAAAGTGAAGTTGAGGATTATCAGAGATAGTAAGAACTGCTGATGCTGGAGTCAGAGATAACACAGTGTGGAGCTGGAGGAACGCAACAGGCCAGGCAGCATCAGAGGAGCAGGAAAGCTGACGTTTCAGGTCGGGACCCTTCTTCAGATCAGGTCAGCCATGATCTCATTGAATGGTGGAACAGACTTGATGGGCTGAATGGCCTATTTCTGTATCTACATCCCATGGTCTTATGGCATTCCAAGGAATATGACTATAGTTGGCATCAATGGCTGTCAGCTATGGCTCAATTGGTATCTTATGTTTATGTCTGAATCACCAGGTTCTAGGTTGGAGTTTTGAACCTAGGGCTTGAGCCTGATCATTCAGGCTAAGGCCGCAGTGTTGCGATGGTGCCATGTTTTGAATGAGATATTAAATTGAGGCCCTATCTACCTGATTGGATGGTTGCTGAAGATTTTTTGGCACTATTTTGTAGATGAGCAGGAGAGTTCTCCCCAGTGTCTTGGCAATATTTACCCTCTAATCGACATTACAAAGAAACAGAAAGTGTTGGAGAGACTCGGCAGGGCTGGCAACATGTGTGGAGAGAGAAACAGAGTTGATGTTTAGGTTCCAGTGACCCTTCTTCAGTACAGTTAACTCTGTTTCTCTCGTCACACATGCTGCAGGCCTGCTGAGTTTCTCCAGCATGATATATTTTTAGTTCAGACCTCCAGCATCTGTAATATTTTGTTTTTATATTGTCACAGAAAAGCCCTGGATTACCTGGTCATTATCATATTACAGTCTGTGGGAGCTTGCTGTGCATAAATTGGCAGCTGAAATTCCTCCACTGTAACAGTGACTACACATGGAAGGTACTTCATTGGCTGTGAAGTACATGGAGGTCATAATAAGTTCCTTGTAGGCAGTCTCCTGGTTATAAATGTGTTCCATTCCTGAGTCCGTTCACAATTTGATTTTAAATTGGAACTCAACACAGGACAATATAAAGCAAATGTTCATAAGTACAGGAAATGTTGAAAGTCAGGTCTTTAAAATTACACCCCTGTATGGGATTGCAATAAGTACAGGCATTCATGAGTCATACATTTGTAATTGTAAATCCTGTACAATTGCAATTTTTTTACATTTCTTTTACATTTAATTTCCTTTTAATAACGTTTCATACTCTGCGCTTTATTGTGTGGTGAGGGTTATTCAGGCTGTCTAGTTTCCCAAAAGCTTTCTACTAGCATCCATGGCCTTTTCTTTAACAGTAATTTTTATTTACAGCTAAAAATGCCACTGTGACCAGTTGTCAAGTGAAGTTCCCCCAATATATTACCATTCCAGTTGGGTTATCAAAAATTGTTACCTCCCAGATAAGGAGGAGCGAACTGGCTGTCTTTGCTTATCCAACCCTAACCCTGACCAACCCCACACCAACACGCACACAAACGCTGAATTCCTTGGCTGGTTGCAACAAGATTAATTTAGAAAGCATCCCTTCCATTGACCTTCCTGGAAGGCCAATGCACAAATATTTTGCAAGAGCTAGCTTTCTGTTGAGAGAAGTAGGTGGTCAGCCACCTCATTACTGTCACATCTCTCTCTCTGTTTGAAGTTTCCATGACACTCCACGGGTTTGACATTCCATCGGTCCCCCATGAAACATTGCCAGACAGAGACTAAATTTATGGCTGGAGTCATTTCTTGGCTGCAGCAAACATCTTCTAAAATGCATTTTAAACATTAAAATTTAACAATGTCCATGGCACTTTGGGAGTTTAATCTATCACTGGTACAGTACAAAGAGATCGAGTCTTCATACCAGTTTGGGGTCTTGGGTCATTCCAGTCCTTCCTAACAGACTTTAACCTTGGCTCCTGGGCTCGCGGAATGTCTATGAGATAGTTTTTTTGGTGCAGCTTACAGTATAACCCTCTAGTGAACAGGCAATTCTGGATTTGGTGATGTGTAATGAGGCAAAGCTGAGGGAAACCCTAGGGGCCAGTGACCATAATACGATAGAATTCACCTTGCAGTTTGAGAGGGAGAAGCTAGAATCAGACGTAACGGCATTACAACTGAGTAAAGGTAGACGCAAAGACATGAAGGAGGAGCTGGAAAAGTTGATTGGAAGGGGAGCATAGCAGGAAAGATGATAGAACAGCAATGACAGGAGTTTCTGGGGGTAATTCAGGAGGCACAACAAAGATTCATCCAAAGGAATAAGAAACATATTAAGGGGAGGGTGAGGCAATCATGGCTGATAAGGGAAAATAAAAGCAAAAGAAAAAGCAAACAGTGTGGTGAAAATTAGTGGGAAGCCAGAGGATTGAGAAGCCTTTAAAAACCAGCAGAGGATAAATAAAAACAAAACGATAATGGGGGGAGAAGATGAAATAGACAGTAAGCTAGCTAGTAATATAAAAACTGATTGGAAGAGCCTTTTAAATATCTAAAAGCTAAGGGAGAGGCAGGAGTGGACATTGGACGACTGAAGAATTGGTCGGAGAAGTAGTACCAGGGAACAAATAAATGGCAGAGACACTGAATAGGAACTTTACACCATTTCCACGGTAGGCAACACCAGCAGCAAACCAGAATGACAAGGCAGTCGGGAGCAGAGGTGAGTTAGTGGCCATCACTAAGGAGAAGATGCTGGGGAAACTGAAAGGTCTGAAAATGGATAAATCACCTGGACTAGATGGACTGCACGCCAGAGTTCTGAAGGAAAAAGCTGAGAAGATTGCGGACGCATTGGTGGTGATCTTTCAGGAATCATTGGAGCCAGGGTGGGTCACAGATGACTGTAGAATGGCCAGTGTAACACCCCTGTTTAAGAAGGGAGGGAGGCAGAAGACAGGAAACTGCAACATGAAATAGGGCTGAATAAGCACAGCTTTTCCAAGGGGAGGATATGCTTGACAAATCTGTTAGAATTGTTTGAAGAGGTAATGAGCAAGTTAGACAAAGGAGAGTTGGTGGATGTGATCAATTTGGATTTCCAGAGGCCTTTGACAAGGTGCTGCACAAGAGGCTGCTAAATATGAGCCTATGGTGTTAGCGGCAAGATACTGTCATGGAAAGAGGGTTGGTTGCCTGGTAGAAGACAGAGAGTTGGGATAAAGAGGTCTTTTTCAGGATGGCAGCTGGTGACACCTGGAGTTCTGCAGAGGTTTGTGTCATACATTAACAATCTGGATGAAGGAACTGAGGACATAATTGCTAAGTTTGCGGATAACATAAAGATAGGTTGAGGGACAGGTAGTGTTGAGGGAGTGAGGAGGTTGCAGAAAGACTTGAACAGGCTAGGAGAGTGGGCAAAGAATTGGCAGATGGAATGCAATCTGATAAATGTGAGGTTATGCACTTTGGTCGGAAGAATAGAGGCGTAGTCTATTTTCTAAATGGGGTTTGGAAATCTGAAGCTCAAAGGGACTTAGGAGTACTCATTCAGGATTATCTTAAGGTTAATAAGCAGGTTCAGTTGGCAGTTGGGAGGCAAATGCCATATTAGCATTCATTTCAAGAAGGCTAGAATACAAGAACAGAAATATACTGCAGAGGCTGTTCCAGGCACTGATTAGACCACAATTGGAATATTGTGAACAATTTTGAGCCCTGTATCTGAGGAAGTATGTGCTGGCCTTAGAGGGAATCCAGAGGAGGTTTACAAGAATGATCCCAGGTTGAAGGACGTCTCATATGAGGAGTGGTTGTGGCCTCTGGATCTGCACTCAGAGGAGTTTAGAAGGATGAATGGGGGATCTGACTGAAACTTACAGAATACTGAGAAGTTTGGACAGAGAGGAAGTGGAGATGATGTTTCCACTAGCAGGAGAGACTAGCACCTGATGGCACAGCTTCAGAATGAAGGGGCAACCTTTTAGAACCTAGTTGAGGAGGAATGTCTTTAGCCAGAGGGTGGTTAATCTGTGGAGCTCAATGCTACAGAAGGCTGTGGGGACCAAGTCTTTGAATGTATTTAAGACAGAGATTGATATGTTCTTGATTGGTAAGGGGATTAAGGCAGGAGAATGCGGTTGAGAAACATATCAGCTGTGAATGAATGGTGGAGCAGACTCAATGGGTTGAATGCTCCTGTATCTTATGGTCTTACTATGGGCTTCACTGAATTAAAGAGTTAAACTTGACTCTTGTGGAATACCACCTCGCTTCCTTCTTTGCAATTAATGTTGGTTTCAATTCCTAGCTGGGGGATTTCTACCTAAGGAGAGGTAATGGCCTAATGGTATTATTGTTGGATTGTTAATCCAGAGACCCAGGTAATGTTTTGGGGACCTGGGTTCAAATCCCATCACTGCAGTTGGTGGAATTTGAATTCAATAAACATCTGGAATTAAGAGCCTACTGATGGCCATGTAACCATTGCCAATTGTTGGAAAAACCCATCTGGTTCACTAATGTCCTTTAGGGAAGGAAACTACCATTCTCATCTGGTCTGGCCAACATGTGACTCCAGACCCACAGCAATGTGATTAATTCATAACTGCCCTCTGGGCAATTAGGGATGGGCAATAAATCCTGGCCAGTGATGCCCTCATTCCATGAACGAATAAAGGAAAAGAAAGTGATTTCTGAGGTCAAAATAAAGCACCAACTACTTGTGAGAGTTGAATTCAATTTCTCGCACAAGAACAGGCCAAATGGTGTTTGGCCCACACTAATCCCCATCACCTTTTCTTTAATCTGCCCCTCCCATCATATCCTCCTGATCCTCTGCTGCCCCTGTGCTTGCTTCATTTCCCCTTAACCTATGTAATTTTCTTAACCACTCATTGTGGTGTTGAGTATACCATTTGCACCTCTGTCGGGGTAAAGATGTTTCTCTGAATTCTGTGTTGGATTTACCTGTCACTGTTTATATTAGTGATAGTAACAGACAAGTAAACAACTCAGATGAATGACAAGTGCCTTGCTGTTTTTAATGGAAGGATTAACAATCTTTGTGCATATATTGAAATAATGGACGAGGGCAGCACATTCATAACTTGTGTTTCCATAGCTGGAACTGTAATTGCTAAGTCGAAGCATCTTGAGCTCCACGCTGTGCTTCTATGAGAGAGTGAAGGATGTTTTTCCCTTTCCCTCAAATTTACAAATAAATAGGTGGTCCCCTAGTCAGAATGCTCCACTAGTTGGTGGTATTTCTGGCTGAGGGGATGCGGGCACGGTGATAGGTTTTGTATTACAGAAGGATTAAACAGAACCTTTGCATGACATTTCTCTCTGAAGAATATTACCCAGGTGAGTGCACAATGGGAGCTATTCCCAGCACCGATTCAAATGTCAGTTGTTTGGCAGGTTGGAAATCTCATTTAGACCCTGTTTGGCAGTTTAACAAAGCAATTACCCAAGCAAACTGAAAACTCAGTACAGCAGTTTGAAACCAGGCTACTCTAGATTTCATCCAGCAACAATATAGCACATTTAACAGAATAAAACATCCCAAGGGGCTCTGCAAGGTAAAATTTGACCCTGGAGATTTGAAGACACGATGAGATATTACAGCCACTGACCAAGTGCTTGATCAGAGATTTGGTGCTTGAGGAGTGTTTTATGTGAGGAAAACAAGATGAAGAGGGTTAGGGAGGGATTTGGTGCTCAGGAAACTGAAGACACAAGCAGCAATAGTGACATGCAGGAACAGAAATTGCTGGAGAAATTCAGCAGGAAGCAGTTAATGTTTCAAGTGCAATGACCATTCTTCTGAACTACGGTGAATTTTGGGGATATACAAGAGGCTAGTAATGTGTCACAGCTGGCCTGGAGCATACTTTTAAGAAGCATGCACTCTTTTTTATTCATTCAGGGGATGAGGGCTTTTCTGGCAAAGTCTGCATCCTTAAACCGCATCCCAGAAGAGCAGTGAAGAGTGAATCACATTGCCGTGGGTCTGGACTCACATGTAAGCCAGACCCAGTAAGGATGGCAGTTTCCTTTCCTAAAGGACATTAGTGAGCAGAATGCATTTTTCCTGACAATCATTTAACTCCTAATTCTAGACTTCTCTTATTGAATTCAAATTCCATGTTCTGCCATGGCAGGATTTGAACCTGTGTCCCCAGAACATTAGCTGGGTCCTGGGTTTCTGGAGTAACAGTCCAGTGATAATACCACAAGGCCATTGCTACCCCACAGCTTTATCGCTGCATCATAGCATGAGCTCTGAGGGATAGAGTGCTGTGTCTGCTGACACCAATGATGACTGCCAACAGTACATGCTCACCGCAATTACTTCTGACTGAGATAGTGAGTTGGCATTTAAAAATTACAATAAAAGTTCCATTTATTTAATGCTTTGCTTCTCTTACTCATATATGCTTCTATTAACTTTTTCAAGATTAAATATTTGTTAGGTATTTATATTGTGTTGTTTAAATATATTTACGAGAGATATCGCAGCTCGTGCACAGGTTGCTGGGTTGCAGCAACAGCAGCCAGATATTTAGGTCTCAGACTCCATCTTACCTAGGCCATTTGAAGCATGACATGCTGATGAAAGCATGACTCTGTTTGTAACTGAATAGCTTAATAATTGCCTGGCCAGACACAGAAATGCTGTTAAGCGTATATATCAGGAGCTTTAACAAATAAGCCTTTCAGTACCACATTATCCATGTTCTGTTCGTATGTTGTGGGAGCTAACATAAACTAACATGCCTACGTTAGGTGCTGTCAGGTATAGTAAGTAATTAGTAAAGCCACTGTAGTCCCAGAGGACCACAGTGCTACTCTCTCATTATAGAGAGAGACGACTGGTGGTGGTTTAACCTGAGGGTCACCACGCCTCAGATGAAAGGAGAAGTTGAGAAGGAGGAGCCTTCATCGTAATTTCTGCTGATGCCAATACTCATTGATTACAGTCTTGTTAGAGCTCCTTGATGCCACACTTGGTCGGACATGACCTTGATGTCTAAGGCACCCAGTTCTGACCTTCGTCAATTTTGAAGAAGGGTCGCTGGACCTAAAATGTCAACTCTACTTTCTCTCCCCACAGGCTCTGCTGCCAGACTTGCTGAGTTTTTCCGGCAATTACTAGTTTTGTCTCTGGATTAATAGCCTAGTGATAATCCCACGAGGTTGTCGGCTCCCACTTTATACAACACCTCCCCAGAACATCACTCAGTGACAGTCTTACACATTGACAAGTTGTTGCAATTACAACACACTCTTGGGTTGGAGTTAAAGGATGGAAGTGTATCTTAACAAGTGACACCTAAAAAATTCCTAAATCATTCAGCGTCTTCACATTGCACTGTGTCCTCTTTGGAAGAAACATTGACAAATGGCAGCTTGTTTCACTTTGTGATATTACAAACGTTCCCACTCTTTAAATGTGAATTGTCAAAAACTAACTAAGCTGCAAATAAGTTTAAGAATGATGTTACGACTGCTCAGGATTCTTCACAAGGGCTTCATTCATTTTGAACAAGAGCTATTGCGTTGAGGTTTCCTTTGAATTCTGCTTTCACCCCTATCTGTGCTTTATTTACCATAAGTCACAGACGAGTTAGTGGGCTATTTTCCAGTTGAAAGCACAGGATAAATGGTGAGCGATTGTCTGGTTTCGAGAGAGCAATGCCGCTTTGGTTTTGTGGTAAGATTCTGGGAAAAAGCAGTGTTGGGAACGCAAAGGGTCTTCAGTGGATGTATTCCTGCTTGCTGCTCATGGCCAGGTGCCACAGAGGCTCAGCGTCAGTGCTCACACTCACCACTTCACAAAACAACCCTCTCCCTTTGAATGATCATTGCAGTCTGGTTTTGTGAGATGCTTTCTAAATGACTTTGCACCGCCTTCAACGACATAACCCTCACAAATAGACATGACAATGTCACAGTGAACAATCTTTGGTTCTTAGGATGTAAAACACCTTTAATTAATAGGGCTGCCAGTGCCACATGTATCGAAATACTCAGTTACAGTTCCTGGAGCAGTTTGTATTTCAGTGCCGGTGTTAACCTCCTGCTGGAATTGCTGTACAATTCCATTTGCGGACATTAGAGAGAAGGCATTGCTATGTAGTAAAACTTCCCTGAAACCCCCCAATACTGACTCAATTAAAGGCAGCAGAAGCTGAAAAATGAGCATTAAATGCTGGGAAGATAAGAGATTTAAGATAAGACCAACTGTTGTGATGCAGAGTTTAACTTATTGCTTTCATTCTGCACTACCTTTGTTTCCAAATGTTACAGAGTGGAACTTTTGACCTTACTCATATTCAGTCACAGCATCAAATTTTCCAGGCTGTGGGTTAGCCAAAAAAGAATGACCTGCCTCCATCCCAACCTCCACTTACTAAAACTACCATAAAATAAAAGAGCATTTGTTAAAAGAGGAACTGGATCAAGCTGCTGGAATAAAGGGGATTGAACATTATAAAGGGATCAACATGGAGCAAATTACTGCAGATACTGGAATCTGTACCAAAAACAAAAAATGCTAGAAGTTACGATGGGTCAGGCAGCATCCGTGGAGAGAGATCAAGCTAACGTTTCGAGTCTACAGTCAAACTCTCTCCACGGATGCTGCCAGACTTGCTGAATTTCTCTGTTTTCCTTTCATATTTCCAGTATCTGCGAGCTCCAATGAAGAGTCATCTAGACTTGAAACATTAGTGTGCTCTCTCTCCATGGATGCGCCTGACCCATCATAATCTCGAGCATTTTTCGTTTTCAATGAAGAAATCAAGAATTTATCTGTCTTGTCTAAGTACTTCAGTTGGGGCTGGCAGCTTCTGTGGAGAGAAAACAGAGTTAACGTTTCAAATCCAGTCACCTTTCTTCAGAACGTTAGTTCACTGCCTGAAACATTAACTCTATTTTCTCTCTACAGATGCTGCCAGGCCTGCTGAGTTTCTCCAGGAATTTCCGGTTTTGTTTCGGATTTCCAACATCCACAGTTTTTTTATTTTAGTTTATTTCTGAGTACTTCCATACTTCTCCATTCTTATTTCAGCTTCCCAGTATCCACAGTACATTGATCTTCATTAGTTTTGAGGTTTAGCCATTCTGAAAATGTAGGTAGTGCAGCGACCAATTTATACACAGCCATCTCGTCTAAGCTGCTATGGTCAGATAAATCTGCTTGTTGTATTTTGTTGAAAGGTGAATAACTCCAGTGATTTCTTACAGCCCAACAGAGAGGACAAATGGGACTGTAGTTCTTTCAGTCGCGCCCAACAGGTGCAACATCCCCTCAGCCCTACACTGGGAATGTCAGTCCCAATGTTTGTACTCAACTCTTTGAAGGAAGAACCCACCACTTTCTAACCGAAAGAGCAATGCACTGAGCCTGGCTGACACCTAACGCTGATACAATCTTTGCTCTCGGTAGGCTTACTTAAGAATTAACAAAAGTTGGAAATTTAGTATGTGATCGCAGACCGTGTAACTTTGTGCCATTGTTTATATTTTATGCCTTTTCCCTAGGATGGGGTTTTTGAAGACTAGGCAGCACATTTTTAAGGTGAGAGAAGAGAGATTTAAGAAAGACGTGGGGGCAAACTTTTTACACAGAGGGTGATTTGCGTGTGGAATGAACTTCCTGAGGAAGTGGTGGATGTGGGCACAATTACAATGTTTAAAAGACATTTAGATAAGTACATGCATGGGAAAGGTTTGGAGTGATTTGGGCCAGGAGCAGGCAGGTGGGACTAGAGATAAAAGGTACTGCAGATGCTGGAGAATCCGAGATAACAAGGCGTGGGGCTGGATGAACACAGCAGGCCAAGCAGCATCATAGGAGCAGGAAAACTTGACGTTTCGGGCCTAGACCCTTCCTTAGTTTGGGTTTTTGTTTGGCTTGGACTGGTTGGACCGAAGGGTCTGTGTCCATGCTGTATGACTCTACGACTCTATAAGTGTTGATCACACACAACTGAGTGACTTTCCCACCACCAAAATCACCGTGACTTCATATTTTGTGTTTTTTTCCTCTTTAACTGTGAATCACCACTGATAATCACTTCTGGTAACCACTGCTAATCATCTTTAACTATGATCTACTGGTTGTAATCCCCTCTGTAGCCAGTTTAATATTTACAAGCAAAGATAACAAGATGTAGAGCTGGATGAACACAGCAGGCCAGGCAGCATCAGACGAGCAAGAGAACTGACTTTTCGGGTCTGGACCCTTCTTCAGAAAAGG